>JASDQU010500608.1:91572-114197 GCA_032191745.1 Picea mariana | reverse complement strand
ATCAAAACGCAGCAGCAATGGGGTCTGTATCGCTACTAGACATATATATACCAAAATGCATAGACGTGGGTGCCTCTCAAACTAATGCCAGTGCTACAGTGGGTCAGCCTTACTTAAAAACAAAACCCAAAAACAAAACGAAGATGCCTGGAAATCCCAGATAGGCTCTCCAACAAATGCAGCATTTCCCATGTCCACACTCCCTTTAATATCTCCTCTTATCCCCAATAAAAAAAGTTAAAATCTCTCTCTGCCCGTGAAAATTACAGCTTTCCAGACGCTATACGGAGTGAGCAGGTTGAGTATTCCATTCTTTTACCTCGCCGCGAACTCTGGTGGGCCCTCGTTCTTTGCATGCAGAGTCCAGAATCGCCAGACTAAGCAGTCCCAGACTCCCAGCCACAGTGTTGTGGAAATAATGCCACCACTGCCCGCCCTTCAGTCTTCTTCTTTCCGTTCCCTTCACGGCGCTTACTCGTTGATTTTAATATACCCGGATCGATTTAATGACATATGCGAGGTAAGTTGCATGAACTAATTAGGGTTTCTGGCGGGGTATTCAAAGTTGTAATGCGAGTTGACTGCCGGCCTGGCGTGCTGCCCGTGCGTCTACGGCATCGTTACGGCGAGCATAAATTGATCGTTATCTGCCGCCAATTCACGGAAAGAAACCGCCACGCACGGCCGGGCCACTATTCACATGCCTCTCGCTCCTGCTACTTTAACCGACAGTGAACAGTGAAATTCATTGACAACCTTTTCAACCGGGTACCTTTCATAGTAACTCCCATTATCTAATTTATTGATGTGTGTTTAGGCCACGTCGTCGTGGATATGATTAGGTAAAGAAGGACCACCTTCCACACCCGTGATAGCCGGTGGTAGGCTTGACAACTTGGAGCCAGCAATGCGAGATACCATATGATTGTGTCTTCGCCATTCTTCAACTTCCCATTGGTGGGCGGCATTAGGGATAATGTAATATTTAATTGCTGCACCATGTCTAAATGGCAATGAACTCTTTTGTTTAAGGCAAAATATTCATTTGACACCATCTGCCGTCAAGTTCAACCAGCTGTCATGACGACGTGAATAAATCAATAATATACAAAATATTTATCAAAGTGATGTCACTTGACCATAGGAGTTTACCGACTCTCCGAAGTATTAACCATGGTAAAAACAATAACCGCACAAAGTCAACAATGGTAGTGCGTAGTCAATTTCTTGTAAGGTAGAACTTCACGTAAGTTAAAAAGAATCGGCGCGGAAAACATGGTGTAAACTTTTGACTCGCAATAAATGTGGGGAGGCCACCACATCGTAATTTTAATCATGTAACAAATTTTGATATGCTTTTTCATAATATTTATCTTCTTACATGATCATGAAGGTTGTTGAACCTTATGATGTTTTATTGTTTATTAAATGTGATTTATTTACCAGGTCTTTTTACATTTTAAGTTGTTCAAAGTTATAAATGTAATAGTTCCTAAGGTATTGAAATTGTATACCAAATTCGAGAAGATCAAATCTCCACTTCAGGAAATTAATTTGAAGCTCACGTTGACATATTTATTTATTTTTTAAATGGGAATTGAAACATCTCATTAAAACAATAAAGTTAGACATTTTTGCTTGTTGTACTTTGTAAGAATGAATTTATAAATAAGGAATAGCATATTTTATAATTTTTTTAATGATAAAAAAATTTGTTGAAAATGAAACAATCTCTAGAATCAAGCTTTTGAAAACAACGTCCAAAGTTTGATAAAACGAAACCAAGATTTGTACTAAAGGAATCTCCAAAAACACAATAACATCCTTTCATAGATATTCTAAAGGGAACAAGAACTTTTTAAGAGATATAAATAACAATGAAAGAGTTAGGTGTTAAAAGTGTTTTGGCTTTTGTTATGTTGTTTTGTTAGGTTGTTATTTAAGTAGGATTTAGAAATTTCTTTATTAAGGTTTATTTTATTTATTTTTAATTTAATAAAAATGATAATTAACCATTAAAAAAAATAGTTTATTTATGTATTAATATTGAATTCAAATTAAAGAATGAGTAATTGTGTTATAAATTAATTATTTATATATATGTTTTATTTTTATAATAAAAAATATTATTATAATGAAAATTTACAAAACATTAATATGATTGGTTATGGGTAGTAAATTTTTTTGACACACTTATAGTTTGATATTAAATATAAGACCTTTTCATTTAACTTAAAGAAAGCAGTTAAAAGTGTGCATAATCAAGATTGAAATTTTCCTAACTATTGGATAGTACTTAGAGATGTGTTACTATGAAACATGTATAAATGTACCTTTTTTTTTTTCTTTTTCTTTCAAACATCAATTCACTTGGCAAGTTAGTAAAATTGACAAAGATTCCATTGATACTATTGATTTACCCAGGTTGTGTCTAAGCATATTTATAAATGTTGTGATAAAGTACATAGAAATAGTTGGATTGGAATACCTTTGAATCCAATCTCAAAAAAGAGTCATGTCAATTCTTCAAAACTTATGAAGAGTTATCTATAGAAATTATTTTTATTTTAACATTAGACTCAACTAATGGAACTATAATAATAAAGTCAACTTTTACATCCAAAATCAAAGCATGAAACTCTAAGAATGTCTTAGCTTCATTACACAATAACCCTTCACATTTAAACATTACTTTAAAAAATAAAAGATTCCATAGAAAAAAATATTAAAACATGCATCTCATCAATAACTTATCACTTAGTTATCTATATATAAACACCAACCCATAATAAACATATTATATATTAAAAAATGTTTAACAAATATTATTTTAATGATTTTTTTCTCCACATCAATGTTTCTCCCCAATACTAAATTTTCCTATTAATGCCCCCTCCTCCTAGGAATGAGTATCTTTCACTCCTTACCCACTCATTTCTACGTTTAGTTACTTTGGACTTTGGATTCTATGAGCAGGTTTTGTACCTTGGAATTCCATCATAACCCATGTGTGAGATTAAGGCCATTGATTTGGTTGGTATTTTGATAAGAAGTAAATTTTATTTAAAATTTTAAAACTTATCATTTTGTTTATTTATTATGCTTCCTATGCATATATTCTTTACCAAATACTAAAATAAAACATGATTGATATGAATTATGATATATAGAATCTCATGACCACCATGATGTGGAGAAAAAGATTTTGGGCATCATGCGATTTAATTACCTTGTATTATGACTACACTCTCATTAGTTAAGCAATGCATTCACTTATCACGTGAGCAATGACTTTTATTAGAGTATATTTATGCAATTTTCATTTAAAATTAAGCACGAAAATAATTATAATAAAAAATAATAATTATATTAAAAAAAAAATTAAATGGCATATCATTATTATATTATTATAGATGTACTTAGTAAGTGCATAAATACATGTAAATCATATCCTCTCAGCTTTCTTCCTAATCACCTTGCCACTAACATATTGAAAAATTCCCTTAGAATTTACTTGGCATTCGAAAGGAAGAAGTAATCCAATCACATAGAACTTGTATGAAAAATAACAATGTGAACATTTTGTTTATGATTAAAATAATAACAAAGGTAAGAGCAGCGAAGTGGTGTTGTGTTGTTTATGTTTTTTTTAAATTAATGTTGATATAATACTCGATAATTTATGTGTTTTAATGTTAATATATAAATTTAGATATGCTTATTCATTTCCTAAATAAAATGTTAAAGGAAAATTATGAAATTACATATTAATTACGTAACAATAATTTAATTAACAATTTATAGTTTATGGATTTCACACTTTAGTACTTGTATGTATTTATTTGCTTGGAGGTATTATAATGTGGCTTACTTTTATACTTTCACCATGCTTGGAGGTATTATAATGTGGCTTACTTTTATACTTTCACCATGCTTGGAGGTATTATAATGTGGTTTACTTTTATACTTTCACCATGCTTGGAGGTATTATAATGTGGCTTACTTTTATACTTTTATCATGCACGACTATTGATGATATTGATATCTTTTGTTTTTTTATATGAAAGTTATTTTGTGTTGAATTAATTTCTCTTGAGTCATCGTATCTTAACCAAAATGCATGATGTCCTTGGAATATCAAGCACTTAGGTAAGTTCTCTTATTGCCTCTGGCATTTGGTTGTTGGTTTGACTTTGTTAGACCCTTTGAGGAACCAAATTGGGATGTTCTTCTACTAGTTGGGATCTTTCTTAGGGATTTATGCCCCTTATCCAACCTACATTTTATTTGAGTACTTCATTTCAAGCCCTCAATGACCCAAATCCATTTGGGTATGCTTAACATGGGGTCCACTGCACGTCCATTGGGTCAAACCTTCCTTTCCCTTTTCCTTTTTTTTTGGCTCCAAGTAAACAACAACTTGCATAGGCCATATTGTGATAACAAGTCACAACCTATAGAATAGAGTGTGCATTTCGAAGGAATTATTGTCAATATAAGGCTCAAACCTATGGTTCATGGTTCATGGTACACTTCCAATCGATGGGATACTTTTCCTGATGGCTAACATGACATTCAATGACTCCTTGGAGTCATCTCCTAACCTATTTATATCCCTCTCCTCCTCTTTGTAAAGACGCTTGGATTATTCAATATCTCTCTTTCTATCTCACAAGAACACTTTTGGATTAGCATCAAATCTCGGTCTAGATGCTCTACTTCTTTTCCATGCTCTTGAGTTGCTTGGTCCTATCATTTCCATCACCTCTACAGGTATATATTGCTTTTGATTCACTTTCTTCCTTGAAGGTTTGTTATCTATTCCTAGAGCATCTCCACTAGCTTTCTCATCTATCATACATTAGATAATTCAACTCTTCTACCTTAAGGGAGGGTCCAAACATAGCTAAGGTAAGAGATGTATCACATTTGTGAGGGCACATTAGGTGACCATCCATCACTTCATTGTTTTATTACATTATTTAATATATCTAGTGTGTTGTATTGCAATGCATTGAAGCGTAGGATCAAGTCTATTTTGTAGGAAGGTGTAGTAGCACGTGTAAGTCCATTTAAGTGGAGCAAAGCTCACTTGTAAGTTTGTTGTATCACTTATCTTTAGCCCACGAAACTTCAACACCTACAACAATGATTTATAAGTTTGTTCCTTCCTTTCCATCTCTCTTTTAGCTTCAATGATTAGGTTAATTAGCTCACAAAAGGAAGCTAATAAATTAACTCTTTTTAGTTCATTTTCCTTGATTAAATTATCGTTCTTTCATTTGTTGTAAAACCCTAATTGAATTATCCTAATCAATCTACGACCTCAGATAATCTAATAAAATCTAGAACCATAATTAATCTAGTGACCTTCTCTCTATTTTTTTCCTCTCTTTCCATCTTAGGTTTCTCAATTTCACCACAAAATTGAGAAATGAATCCACTTCATCCTTCCTCCTTGTTTAGTGTGGTGCCTCAATCTAACCAACATGCTACGTTATGATGACTCCACTAGGGAGTTCCCATCAACCCTTCTCTCTCTTGAGTGAAGGCTCTCCTCTCTCTTCTCCTCTCTTTTTCCTTGGATTATGGAGTTCTCTTATGGTCCTTTTGACTCTATTTCCCCTAGTTCTTTCTATTTCGATCTCCCATCCAACCCCAATACCCATCCAATGTTGGGGAAAAGGTTTTTTCCACCAAATTGAGTAGGAGAAGTCTTATAAACACAACCTAATATTATCTAGACCTCTCATGCATATCTTGTGATCCTACCTCAAGTTAATCCTTATTCCATCAAAGATAAACTCTCTTCCCATAGCACATGAATGTTGATATTGGATGTTGAGTAGTACTATCTAGAGTAGAGAAAATGTAGTTGGAATCCATTTGGGATGTGATTCCTAAGATGGTGCATAGACATACCCTTGTCTTATATTTTTCCCTCTTGATGCTTCTAAAGTCCCACAAATATGAGTAGAATATTGTTTTTCCTTTCTTCATCCAAATCAATTTTAGTAAGGAATGATTAAATTGATTCATTATTGATCATGGCTCCAGTGTTAATATCATGCCCCCGCAAACATGCCAAGATAGCATCAACCAACCTCTCCCAAACTAGCTTGGTTTATTACGAGCATGAGGAAAATGAAGTTGGATATTTAATTATCAACCTCACCCTTGAATATAAGAAGGTCCAATCCCTTGTGATTTTACTTAATCAAGACTTGAAGTACAACTTCTTTTTAGGATACCCATGGTTAGAAGCCACAATTTATGTCATGTGCACCTTCTATTGTGAGCTTCTCTTGTTGGGTCATCATTTTGTTATCTTTTTCACCGACCAAGTTGTCCCTTTGCAACCATCTTGTTTCATCCTTTCACTCATTTATTTCAATTTTTACCATATTCCTTCATGAATTCACCATGAAAAGCTTATAAGTGTTAAGTTGTTAATTACCTTTAATTTCATTTTTTTAATGAATTAAAGAGAATTATGATTGGTTTTGTTGATGACAGTTGTGTGAGCTCAGTTCTGGTAGCCACTTCCATGATTGGAATAATTCCAAATTATTTTTTTGGCACTTCCAAAAATCTTGTAGTATTGTCAAAATGCAGTTCTGCTACCAAAAATTCTTGGTACTTCCAAAAATTCTTGGCACTTCCAAAAATTCTTGTAGAAGTGGTTTTCAAAGATAGTTTTTCCATGACATTTTTAGGCAGATAAAGACGAATTAACAAATTCCACGACATGGGTTTTGTGTGGAATATGGTAATTTAGGGAAGACATAGGATGATTTCTTGAAAAATGTAAAACAAGGGATGTATGGGCATGTCATCAAACAAAATTTCTTATGTCATATTCAAAAATCTTGTATCCCTTTGATGTTTTGAATGATTGTTCCTCTTGTGGACAAATCCAGGCATCTAGGTTTTGTTTAGAATGATGATAAGATGTTTCCATGTTCATCAAACCAACTTAGTTATCAACAACAAAGTCATGGGTGCTCGGTCAAACCTTCAGCCAACACCCAATTCATAGAGCCAGCACATAACAAATTGGGTAATAATTATGAGTAAGATAATGGTTGAGTATTATTGCATGAGATTGGTGACCAAAGATTAAGATCCAACTTCTCGTGATTGAATCAAAACTATAAAGGTTATTCTCATACATTTAATGTCATGAGAATATTATGCAATCAGATCACGTTTTATCTTTCAACATTGATTGACCCAATTTGTAAAAAACATTATTGCATTTGTTATTCATGATGATGTCAACTCTATAAATATGGGATTCATTTCATCTACATCCTCCTGTGTATAAGTATGTAATTGTTGAAAGAGAAGGGGGGTTGGGGATTGTGAGAACAGAACTTTCATACTTTGTAATTCCTATCTCAATATTTATGAGTTAATGCAAATAACCAATTGATGAACCTCGTTAGTTAAGTGAAGTGATTCCATGCAACGCATCCCCAACCAGGAGGCCCCCCTGACTTGGGTATGAACTATAGATATAGGTAGTTAGTTTGTATTTTTTCACTTCTAGATTTGATTGTGTTGTCGAATCTATAAGATATAAGTTAGAATTTCAATTAATTGTTTTCTTGAGTATGTAATTTATTTATTTTTTCATTCATTTATGCTCTTTAATTTATGTTTATGTGTTTTAATGGTCTCGTGTGAGTGTGGTGTGCTGCCAGAGATCTTAGAGAACTCGAAGATTATAAGAAAGTGAAAGCTACAGGACTTGGACCTACAGTTATAAGATCTTTTGACTTTGATTTCAACATTGCAACTTCATTTGAGTGAATTTATTTTATAGTTTGATTAAGCTACAAGAATATTCCACCATAATACAAGAGCTATCCTTTTAAATTCAATGGCCAGTGGCTCGTTGAAAAGGATTTTGTGGATATCATCGTTAAGGTTTCGAAATACCCTGGGTTTCTTTTCGAAGATAATGCACAAAAGAGGATTGTTCTGAAATTACAAGGTATAAAAAAACCGACAAAGAGCTGGTATAAAGAAAAGGTGAAAATTAGCAGAGCAAGGATGTTAGAGTTGGAAGCAGAGATCAAAGAGTTCCTCATTATTTTGATCAAAGACCCAACAAATCAAGGTGCTGAGTCAACGCTTCGGCAAGTAGAATTGGAAAGGAATGAATTTTTTCGACGGGAGGAAGATCAGTGGAGATTGCACAAAAAGGCCTTGTGGCTGGTCAACGAAGAAAAAAACACCATATACTTTCATAATTTGGCCTCACACAGCAAAGCCAAAAAACATATTTGGGACATTAAAGGAGTTAATGGAGTTTCTGCCATTGATCAAGATTCATTGAAGAAAGAAGCAACTTTTCATTTTAAGAACTTTTACAAAGCAACAAACTGTCCAAATATTGTTGGGCAATACAAGTTGGTCGACTTCTATCCACAGATGATCGAAGAGGAAGAATCAATATCTTTATACAATCTGGTTACTATGGAGGAGTTGCAATCAGTGCTCTTTCATTTTAAAAAGGAAAAGAGTCTGGGTTTGGATGGGTGGATAGTTGAGTTCTTCATACACCTTTTTGATCTAGTTGGGGAAGAGCTACTAGCGATGGTTGAAGAATTGAGAAGACTAGGAACTATCGTGGGAGGCCTAAACTCCACCTTTCTGACGTTGATTCCAATGGCGAATAAACCTTCTACCTTTGACAATTATCACCCAATTTCTCTGTGCAACTTATGTTATAAGGTTATATCCAAAATTATTGCAAATCGGATAAAACCTGTTCTCTCAATGGAAATCTCCATTGAACAGATGGGATTTCTGAAAGGTAGGTGTATCCAAGATGAAATTGGCACAGCTCATGAAATCCTCCATAGTATAAAAAATATATATATATAAAATCCCTCGTTTTAAAATTGGATTTGAGGAAAGCTTATGATTGTCTGGATTGGGACTTTCTTAGATTGATCCTTCTTAAAGTTGGTTTGGGGATCCATATGACTAATTGGATAATGTCATGTGTCACTTCCCCTTCTTTTGTTGTTCTAATAAATGGGGAGGCCACAGACTTCTTTAGAAGTGGAAGGGGAGTCAGACAAGGTTGTGTATTATCTCCCATCCTTTTCATCCTCATGATGGAAGGTCTCAACTTGTTATTGAAGCATAGTTTTGAGGAAGGACACATTTATGGGATTAAAGTGTCCAGAATGACCAGAATTTTACATCTAATGTTTGTGGATGATGTCCTCATTTTATCAAAGACTAGCCTGGGAGAATGGAAACTAATTTTGAGTCTTATCAATGATTTTTGCAAAGCCTCGGGGCTCACTGTAAACCAAACAAAATATGCAGTCCATTATGAAGGGCTTTCAGATTTTGAGCTGCCACTTTTTAAATCCATCCTACCCTACACTTTTAGTGAGCTTTCTCTAGGCTTCCATTACTTGGGGTACTTTTTGAAGACAGGAGCTCAGCACGCAACAGATTGGGCATGGTTGGTTACTAGAGTTTCAAATAAAATTAATTTATGGAGCAACAAGTGGTTGTCTTTAGGGGGGAGACACATCTTGGTTAAAGCTGTTTTGGAAGGGAAATCAGTGTTCTAGATGTCTTTGGAAGCTCTACCTCAAACAATTCTAAATAGGATAAGGAAATTGATGTTTCATTTCCTGTGGACTGGCCATTCGGACACCCAGAAATACCACCTCTATAGTTGGGAGGTTCTTTCTAGACCAAAAAAAAACGGAGGCTGGGGATTCTGTAATCTCCCTCTTTTCAATTTGGCACTGAATGTAATTACTCTCTGGAGGGTATTAACGTAGTCTAGTTTATGGAAGAAGGTTATTAAGGAAAAATATCTACATAATGCCACTCTCTTAAACTGGATCAGACAGTCGTCACATCACAACAATGCAGCTTCGAGAATTTGGACTAGCCTCAGTCGTGCTTTCCCTGTCATCAATCAATGGCTATGTTGGTGCCCTAGAACAAGCCATTTAATTTCTATAGGCCAAGCCAGGATCTTGGGCATGGGTGATTGATCTTTCCTCATCGAAGAGACCATAGCCTTACTAAATGGAAAGTGTGTTACTTCTTTGGCTAAAGATTTATCAGTGAGAGAACCTTTATCCTTCACAGAATTATGGAAGAGCGGTGATGAACTCGAGCTTATAGGTGAACATGCCACTGCATGGAACAATTACATGATGGAGCTGAGGTTAGCAGGGATTACACTTAAGGAAGTTTTGGAGGATCAACTGCTTTGGAATGGAGGTGACTCATCCGGGAGACTATCAGTCATGAATTGTTACAATGCAATTATTTCTACTCAGGCTTTATTGATCAGGAGTAGGTGGCAGATTCAAATATGGAAATGGCGAGTTCAACTAAAAACAATTATGTTCTTTTGGTTGTCCACTGAAAATAGAATATTAACATGGGATGTCTTACAAAATAAGGGATGGGTGGGACCGAGTCTCTGCTTTCTGTGCAGAGAATCCATTGAAGACAACACACATTTATTCATCGACTGTCAATTTACTCAAGCCGCCTGGTCAAACTATTTAATTAACCTAAATTTGCAGTCTTCATGGAGTGGTCATAACATCAACAATTGTATGGACACTTGGATACTAAACAAGGCTGCTTCAAAAAGGTTAACTGTTATGTTGAGTTGGCTCAATTAGAAAGCTCAGAATGAAACTCTTTTCGAAGGGAATCCTCCCATAGTAGGAATCGTTGCCTACAGGACTTTAAACACTCTTAATTTCCATCAAACAAATTATAAGTCGCAATCTTTAAGATTGAGTCCTATTATCTGTCAAAATGGCTTCACTTTGGATTTTTTCGATGGGGATTCCATTGCAGGGGGAACAAATTGTGGGGCAGGGGGATCCTTGAAGAGATTAAATGAATAATATGTTAGATGGTTGTTCAACTGTAGAGAAGGATCAAATACAAAAAAAAAATTATTGGGAGCGTGGGTTGCACTAACCATCGCAAACCTCCTGGATTTTCACCATATCCAGATGTTGGGGGATTCTAAAGTGGTTATATATTGGTTGGGGAAAAAATGCCATCTTCAAGCTATCCAAATTTAAGGGTGGAAACGCAAACACGGGACCTGGCGCAATCATTCCAAGACATCATCTTTCAACACATCTACTGAGAATCAAATGAGGAGGCAGATAAACTTTCTAAGCAAGTTATTTTAGCGCCTAGAGGTATATTAACATATTACTAGTAGGATGGCAAGACTGATGGTTCACATCAGTATATAAAAATCTTCTAAAAGGCCATTTTTGCTTGGATAAATTGATTATTTTTGTTGTGGGATGAAAATTCAAATCTGATGGTTCTGGTACAGTGATAATATTAACTTATTATTAGTATTAGGTTGGAGATACATCCTTGGTGTAGTCAGATTATTTTGTCCTTTTTGGAAGTAGTGTGCTAGTTTTGGATTGGATGAGCAGTGGAAAGAGAAGCCTTGTATCCTTGAAAGTTTTCAAACTAACTTTGATCTTTTGATCAGACGATGTAAAAATTATTTTCTAATATAATTTGTGAGATTTTTCTTCTGAAAAAAAAAGCTACAAGAATATTCAGAACTACTCCTCATTAAGAGAATCACAATACATTTGATTGTTACAAGGACATTTTGATCCATGAGCAGAGTGAAATATTGTAATAGGTAGTGGGAATAATCTTGATTTCAATAAATATTTAGTAGTTGGATGCTCCTTGGCAGGGCGAGGTCAACACATGGGAAGGAATGAATTAGACCCCATTGTTATTACCCTTTTAATATGCCTACAAGACTACTCTTTTGGTTTGGTTGGACACTCACAGTCAAGTCAGTCTTAGATTGCTTAATCGTTGGAACTGCCCTCTTGGATTTAGGAAATACTCCCAGAATTTATATATTGAGTGGGGTTTGGGCACTTGAAGAAAATCCGTATTACCCTTAACTGCATATCCCCCTTCTTATACACATTATTCCTTTTTTTCTTTTCTATACGTAATTTCTGAAATCACACTTTTGTCCTTTATTTCAATGCTATGTTTTCTTTTGATTACCTATGAATGCAATAAATTGATCCATAGATTGACAAGCACAAAGATAAGTCTTCCTACAAGCAATAACACATATATTTTTATTTTTGAAACATTAAATTCATGATCTAACAAACCTACCACAAAGCTTAATCGAATGTTGATTAGCTATGTGGGGGGAACCTTAAGTTGAGTTTATTAAGTAATCATAGGTGAATATTTTTATTCATTCATCAATTGAAGTGTGAGTTGATTTTTTTTAATTCAAGAATCTTAGCTATAGGAAAAGGCCCACTCATAATTGTTATCAAAAGAATTGAATAGATACTCGTTGCATGAACACTTTGACTTTGCGAACAAAGTGAAATATTGTGACATTGGTTTTATTAAATTGCAACTCTGTATATTACAATTTGAGTGATTGATGCATTCCTATAGATAATTCATTTGGTTTGTGTTCCATTTGATTTCATTTCAAGTTTCAAATTAGTTTTTCAGCATTTCTTTGTTAGGATAGGTTAGGATAAGCTCTAATCATGCACATACTATGATTGCATCTCACAAGTTTACGAACATCCCAGATTGATAATTTAATAATAAAAATAATAATAAATTAAATTGATCAACATCTCTTCCATCATGCAATGAAGAATTCCTCCATTTAGAATAATTCACATCCCTTCTCCTTAGCTCCAAAAGGAGTCACTTGGGCATTCTTTATCATCTTCCAAGTTCCTCCCAACCATAATCCTCAATAGGTAGAAACCTTAGGAGACCCTAGATTGATATTTGACATGTCTATGGAGACCCCATTGATTCCCATGTGCATCCCATTTGGACTCATATAATACCAAGTAAAAACCAATTATGTGAAATATCTAAACTAGTTGATCAACATGGTATCCTTGTTTTTGATGTGTTACTTCGAGATAGTTGAAACTAATCTCGAATTAAGGGTTGCCCAAGAAGAGAGTATTTCAATTTTGCATCACATGTGACATTTATTTTAACCTGAATCTCTTCCTAATGCTAAATTATTTCCTCTATCCTATGATACACCAAGTTCAATGTGAAGAAAGTTCCCCTCTTAGTCCCCCTTCTATTGAAGAGGGAAATGCCATGTTGGTGTATGAAACCATCAACATAGATGTTAGTATTAGAATATCTAAAGTAGTTTCTCTTCAATTATTCCCTCTTTAATGAGGATATTACTAACTTTTATACCTTCCTTTGAGTACATGTATGCATTTTCTTGGAAGTACGCATATATAGAAGGGATGTACCATTTCATAGTGATTCATAATATAGTAACCTATTTCAATGTTAAATGTGTGTAACAATGCCAACATCTCATCCCAAAACCATTGATCTTGTTAAAATCGATATTTGCAAGATCCTTGCTGTGGGGTTTAACCACACCATCAACTACCAAGAATGGGTGCCTAATATTATTTTGGTCCAAAAAAACCTAGGCCATCCCACACTTGCATCGACTTCCATGTCAACTATGTTTTTTATCCCAAGGATAAGTTCGCCTCTTTATTTCATCGATCTTATTATTAATAGCACTATTAGTTTTGAAATGATGTCCCTCATGGATGGATTATATGACTATAACTAGATCATCCTTACTTAAGAATATCAACTAAAGACTATTGTTAGTACCCCATGGGGTATGTTCTAATAGAATGGCATGCCTTTTGATCTTAATAATTCGAGACCTACCTATCAATGTGCCATGACCCTAGTGTTCTAGGATTCACACTTAATATTGTAGAATCCTACATTAATGACCTTATATCAGGAAATCTCAAGCTTTTCGTAATCATGCTCAAGATCTCTACACAATCTTTGACCATTTTTGTAATTACCATATTAATATGAAATCTAAAAAGTATGTCTTCAAAGTCATAGACAATGATCTCTTGGGATTCATGGTCTCTCATTGGGGTATTGAGATCGACCCTAACAAAATCTACTCTATCCATGATATACATCTTCCTCATATGATTACCAAGATCCACTCCTTCATAGGAAATCTCAAGGAAATATGATGCTTGTTAGAGTACTATGCTCATACATTTCATGCTCTCAACTCCATAATTAAGAAGGATGTTCCTATTACCTAGACTGAATAAATCTAACAATTCTTTGAAAATATCAAAGAAATGTTGATTTATTCCCTTGTCTTATCCCCTCTTATCGATGATTGTCTATTGATTCAATACACATCAGTGACTGACTCATTGATAAGGGGGATACTCTCCCAAGAGGATGAGAATTGTGTTGAACATGATATTTATTATATAAGTTTCACTTTTATTCCCTACCATGCCAAATACATTGAACTTAAAAAGTGTGTATGACCCTTGTCTTCACTACCAAGAAGCTCCAATATTATCAATGGATCAATGCATGCAATTTTCCAATGCAACCCTATTCAGTATATCCTTATTAAGAATAATATCATTGGATGCACAAGTCAGTGGATCCTCCTTCTTCAAAATTTATACCTAGAAGTCATTAATTAAAATTCAAAAAGGGGGATGTGCATGGATGGATGGATAGGCATATGATTTTCCCATCACCTCAACACTCTCCAACCTCATATATGGTTCTTTCCTTGATGAGTCCATCATCCACATACAAGAAACTACCATCGTCACACACTGTTGGTATAAATGTGTGTCTTATTACTTATCCTCAATAGATTTTTAGGATGACACTTCCCCTTAAGAGAAACACTACATTTGTATTGTGGCCTCACCTTATGTCATAGTAGGAGGAATATTGTATAATCAATCCTTTGATGGCATCCTCCATCACTTACTAAATATCAAATAAGTCAACATAGCCCTTCTAGAGAGCCAACAAGATGTTTGTGGTAGTCATTTTGGGTCTTTAATTCTCCATATACCATTTTTCCTAGCTACTTTTGGCCCACCTTAGAGTGTTATTTCTTCCACTTTCGGTGTAATTTCCTTAAGTGTCAAGCTCACACTAATAAGATTCATGCTACAACCTCTTTGCTTCATGTTGTATTGTCTTGTTGTCCATTCATAATGTGGGGCTTGGATCTCATTGGGAATATTATGCTTTCCTCCTTAAAGAAACATGCATTTATCTTGACCACCAGAGGTTATTTCAAAAGCTAGGCAGAGTGATCTATTCCTTTGCACAATAGTTTGGGGCATATAATTAATATGTTTATCTTAAACATATCATTGGTTGGTATTATGTTCTTCACAAACTCATCCTTGACAATGAGGGTTCCTTTAAGAGCCACCAATTGAAGTATCTTTATGCAAAGTATAACATCTGACACAAATTTGTTTCACCATGCTATTCCCAAGAGAAGTGGTCAACAAGTTCCTAGAAACATATTTGAGATGTTTTTCTTCCGAAAAGTCGCACCAATGGGCACACGTAAAACGCTAGTTTTTATTTCTATATGAGTGTTGTCCATGTATATGATGAATGGTTAAAAGATGATGTAATATGTAATATTGAACACTGGCTGATAATAAAAAAAGTACATCATGGGTTGTAGAAGACAATGAAAAAATAATGAGCATTCATGACTCCACAAGAGGGGAAAGAAAGGTGATCCAGGTGGATATCGGTGACCACCCACCTTTTTCAACTGGCTCAAAACAGTTTTCTGGCAATTTTGGCAATTTACTATTTTTAGCGGGTTTTAACTTCCGGGGTCATTTTGAGGGCCTAAGTGAAGGTTTTTCGAGATCGAGATTATAAATGATATCCAAATGAATTATTTATCCCCCAAAATGGATCTCCTCGACGATACCTTTCCAACGAGCTATCATACGCCTAAAACGGAGATCGTATGCAAAAGTTACGACCCCGGGAAGTTGATGTACTAACTTACCCAAACGGGGCCCACATGACTTTTGGCGCTTCATCTCCTAGGGTTAGGTTTTTGGATGTCTAGGGTTTTTGGCATTCTTGTTTATTGTAAAAAGGCATTCAGAGCCTCATTTTACTCATCTTCTTGCGAATGCGAGTAGCCATCACATCTCTTCTCAGAGATAAGCAGCCACCATTCTAGCGAGCCTTTCACTCTGTATTTTTACAGTCTCTGTACATTTTTTTCAATAATAGAAATCATGTATTATTGTATATCTGTGTTTATAGTTGCATCTATGATACATTTATGTTATATTGTTGAATATCTGTGACATCTCTGTGCATTTCTTTATTATATCTCCAATCTCATTTCGTGCCGAAAATAATCTGGATCGGTGGTATCAGAGCAGGCTGCTCTTAATCGTTTTTTCAGTGCATGTCCCCAACGAGGTCCAAGTATAGCAAGTTGGGTCTCGAGCTTGTCTCTCTTGAATACAATCTCTCTCACACACCCAAGAAACCCTCAATGGCGGAAGAAAAGAAAAATGACGGAGCAAACGATCCTATCAATCTGTTGCTTGAGAAAGCTCTCATGCGACAGAGGGAAAAAATGATGGAGAATTTTTCCCACATCCTTCAATGCCTGCCGATAGCATCAGGCGCATATTCATCAAGAGGCCACTTTGGAAGCACCTCGCCTTTGAAGGTACAAGTTAATTTTGATATTCCTGTATTTGAAGGACATATAGATGCAGAAGCCCTAGNCCTTAAAGCTCTCCCTCATGTCAAACATTGGTGGGAAACTTACTGGGAGCAAAGTTCCACAGAGGAGTCTGGAATATATGGGGTCGATCCCACTTGGGATTTTTTTGTGGATGCGGTAAAGGAATAATATTACCCTGTTGGAAACTATAAGGACCAATACATGAGATGGAAAACAATGTGGTAAGAGAGGGGCCAAGCAGTTCCGGAGTTCACCAATACCTTCCATACCTTGCACACCAAGTTGGGTATCAAAGACTCCAAGAGACATTTTGTTTTGAAATACCGTGGCTCTACATAGATACATCCAGACTGAAATGGATTTTTTGGACATCTCATCACTTAGTGCTGCTTATCGATATGTTGTTAAAATCGAGCAAAAATTTAAGCACCAAAACAAATGGGATTTCGGATCTGTAAATCCACAACAACCAAAGTATGATAAAGAAAACCCTAACAAACACTCTCACAGAAACCAGTCCAAGACACAGGAAAAGAAGGGTCACGAGAAGACAAAGAAGGAAACCGGAAAATGGTGCAATTTCCACAAAATCCCCTGGCACAAAACCGATGAATGTCGCTCAAAACAGTCATTAGTGGCCGAGATCAAAGATAAGGAGCTGAACCCTGATTCAGAATCCGATTCTGAAAATACTGGTAAAGGACAGATCATTGACGCAGACCCCACTACTATTGTCACAACCACGACAATTCAACCAGCAGAACCAACAGATCCTGAAGAGGGGGAGGGCCTTTTTCATTCACAGATGTGGGTGAAGGGGACCCCGCTGCATTTTATTGTTGATAGTGGAAGCCATAAGAACCTCATCTCAACAGAGGTCGTCAAACAGTTGGGATTGTCGACAACACCACACCTGCAGCCATACAACATCGGGTGGCTTCACCAAGGATGAGATCTCTGTGTCATCCAGCAATGTCGATTGTCATACAACATCCAACCCTTCAAGGACGAGGTATTATGTGATGTTTCCCCACTGGATGTCTATGATGTTCTCTTGGGCCAACCATATATGTGGAAGCGCCATGATGTTTATGAGTCTCGACCCCGTAGTGTCATTGTTACTTTGGGGGGTCATCTCTACAGAATACCAGAGGTAGTTCCGACTATTGTTCCACCTAAAAAGTTCTGCAAGGTAGTATCTCATACTGTAAAATTTAGCTTCTTCACAATCTGTTCAAAAGGAGAACAGAAGGACACTGCAACCACTACAACCTCGCCCCAAGCATCTTCTATCCAACAGAAGCAAGTCGACAAGGCTGAAACAAAGCGCAAATATTCCTTCTGCACACCATCCTCTCATGTATCTCGACTTGTTGAATAGCCTCAACCTCAACAGATTCTTGACATACTTCCATAAACTGAGCAGTGCGATGTCTCCAACAATACAAGCAACTCACCAAGATGCAGATCCAGCAAATGCTTTTCCCTCTCCCCCGAGAACTCAATGCAATGGAGACCATTGCTTCCTAAGGATGGAGGATTGATCCAGGTGGATATCGGTGTCCACCCACCTTTTCCGACTGGCTCAAAACAGTGTTCTGGCAATTTTGGCAATTTACTATTTTTAGTAGGTTTTAACTTCTGGGGCCATTTTGAGGGCCTAAATGAAGGTTTTTCGAGATAGAGGTTCTCAATGATATCCAAAGGAATTATTGAGCCCCCAAAATGAATCTCCTTGACAATACCTTTCCAACAAGCTATCATACGCCTAAAACAGAGATCGTATGCAAAAGTTACGACCCCGAGAAGTTGATGTACTAACTTACCCAAACGGGGCCCACATGACTTTTGGCGCTTCATCTCCTAGGGTTAGGTTTTTGGTTGTCTAGGGTTTTTTGCATTTCTGTTTATTTTAAAAAGGCCTTCAGAGCCTCATTGTACTCATCTTCTTGCGAATGCGAGTAGCCGTCACATCTCTTCTCAGAGATAAGCTGCCACCATTCTAGCGAGTCTTTCACTTTGTATTTTTACAGTCTCTGTACATTTTTTTCATTAATAGAAATCATGTATTACTGTATATCTGTGTTTATGGTTGCATCTCTAATACATTTCTGTTATATTATTGAATATCTGTGACATCTCTGTGCATTTCTTTATTATATCTCCGATCTCATTTCGTGTCGAAAATAATCCGAATCAAAAGGGGACTTAAGGGGGTTAACGAGGTTAAATAAAGATAATATTATCTTATTAATAATCCTAAGTCCTTAACCTTTCTTAATTATTATTCCTTAATCCTTTGGATTAGTAATAAGAGAGGAAAATGTGTACTTTCCATGAAGACATGCGGTTTCCCAATTACATGCAATTTTACCTATGCCTTTTTTGACCATGTGGGGGAGAGAGAGTTTGAAGGGTTTGGGGGAGAGTTCAAATGTTTTTGGGTGTAGATCAAATTAATGAAGAGTTTGAATTGTTATGGGTTAGGAGTACCAAGTTTTGAGTGACCAATATGCTTGAAGTACGACTCTAGTTTGAGTCTTCATGCCATTTGAGTTATCATTCGATGGTGGAATTCAAGTTATCAAATTTGGGAGAGATTGAATTTCCATCCTACTGGGGAAATTAGAGAGAGTTATTCCCTAAGCTAGAATTACCATAGGAATCCAGTATAAACGGTTTATGGAGATCTACAACCATGAATTATGAGACAGTTTTGACTGTATGGAATTATAACGTTGCCATTAAGGAATTTTGCTACAGTTGAAAATCCCTGGAATCCCTCCAGTGAGATTTCTTATCTAGCCTGTGTATGATCCATAGAGGGAAGTGGGATAGCTTGAGGGAGTGTTGAGAAGAGAAGGGGATCCCATTCCTTAGGTTGGGTGGGATGATGAGGAAAGAGCATTGTGGAATGGGACTATTGTAGGTGTAAGACTTGATTTTGAACCTCATAATCGGGTTGTGAGGAGAAAACTAGAGCTAGCCATAGGAAAAGTTTTCCCTTGTGGATTCATAGCCTTAGCTCAGGGGTGGCCTCTATTGCGCAAATAATTGGTGCAATATGGAGGCTATGGTTGGGTTGAAATTCCTTCTTCTACAACCAGTTGGTTGACTATTTCTAGACATATAAGTGTTCATCAATGTACCTATGAATTGTGTTGAATTAATGATGTTTATGTTATGGATTTTATTACTTTCTGGTTTGTTTAGTATTGTTTACATGTGTAATCCTACAATTATAGTTTATGGTGCCCTTGTGACTAAATGATTAATTATAGTTTCATAAGTGTGCATTGTCATGCCTTCACGTGTTAATTAATTAATATAAGAACAATGAGGAAAGGTATTATAGAAACAAATTTGGAGTGAAATTAGTGGTTTCAAGAAGTACCCCATATCCTCAAAGTGCATAGGCTTGGATATTGGGAACATCACAATATGGTATTAGAGATAATGGTTACAACATTGGGTTGTATGGGCCAAAAGTCAGTTGTATATTAGGAAATTGTAGTTTTCTTGTCATGTGTTTGATAAATGTACATTGTGTTGGGCCGAGGTCATGGGAGGGGATGGAGCCCTCCCAAAAAATATTTGGTTGTGCTTGGGTGGTTTTTTGGACAATCGTTTTTGGGCCCATTGATTGTAATTTCCGTTAAGGATTATAATATGGGTTGATGGATTAGGGTTTTGGATGCCATGGAATCATATATATTGTATTGTAAATGGTGAAGTTAATATCGTCCACCATGTCTAAATGACAATAAACTCTAATATGTTTGTTTATTTAAGGAAAATTATTCATTTGATACATTTACTATCAAATTTAACTAGCTATCATGAAAACGTGAATAAATCAATAATATACAAAACATTCTCGTAGTCTAAATGTTCTAAGAAATTACTCTTTTCCGATGATATTTTTTGGGGAAATTTACCCGAAATCCGACGATAAATTGTTAGATCCGCATATTTGAGTGATTATATCTGTATAATCTGAGTGTCGAAGGAGTTTTTCAGCATGTTGAATCCATCTCTGCATTTAGAAATTGATTTAAACAACAAAAAATAGTGATTTTATGTAGATTATGTTAAGATTCCAGCAAAAAAATATCATTTCCTAAAATAATTAGACAACGCCTAAAACACATTTATCAAACTGATGCCACTAGGAATTTACCAACTCACTAAGATATTAACCATGTTAAAAACAATAACAACACAAAATCAACAATAAGAATGCTAAGTGAATCTCTTGTAAGATAAAAGTTCACATAAGTTAAAAAAAGCTAAGAAAAAACATAGTATAAACTTTTATGTGATGTTGTAAAAATTTTACTTGCAATAAATGTGAGGAGTCCACTACATAATAATTTTAATCATGTGACAAATTTTGACTTGCTTTTCATAATATTTTTCTTCTTACATTATCATGAAGGTTGTTGAAGCATATGATGTTTTATTATTTAGAAAATAGTTTACATTTTAACTTGTTACAAAGTTATTTCACTTAGATGAGATGAGTGGTATAAATGTAGTCGTCTCTAAGGTATTTATAAGAGTCTTGAAATCAAGATCAAATCTCCACTTGAGAAGAGGATTTGAAGCTCACCTTAATATTAAAAGAACATTATCATATTTATTAATTTATTTATTTTTGAATGGAAAGATAAACATCTCATTAAAACAAATAATCATTAAAACAAACAAACAATAAAATTAGGCATTTTTGTTTGTCAACTTTACCAAAATTTTCAAAAAATTATATAAATTAATATATTATAATTTATAAAAAAATTAATACTAAAAATTAATTAAAAGTAATTAAAAATGAAATAAGTTCTAGAATCAAGCTTTTGCCCAAAGTTCGATAAAAAGAAACCAAGTACTTAGAATCTCCAAAAACACAATAACGTCTTTTCTAGAAATTTTCGAAAGCAAACAATAACTTTTTAAGTGATATAAATAACAATGAAGGAGTTACGTTTTAAAAGCTTTTGGTATGTTGTTATTTAAGTTGGATTTGGAAATGTCCTTACTAATATTTGTTTTATTAATTTCAAATTTAATAAGAGTGAGAACATCAATTAAAAAAAATCATATATATATTAAAGGTTTGGTAATATCATTACAAATTAATTATTTGTATATATGTTTTATTTTTATAACAACAAAAATGATTAATATAACAAAAATTTACAAAACAATAATATGATTGGGTTATGGGTTAATAAAAATTTACAAAACAATAATATGATTAGATTATGGGTTAGTAATTTTATTTTAGGGATTTATAGTTTGATATTAAATATAGAGCTTTTCCAATTAAATTTAAAAAAAATAATTATAAATATGCATAATTAAGATTGGAATTTTCCCTACCATTGGATAGTGCCTATAGATGTATTAACAATTATTTATTTTTTTTTTATAAATATGCATAGTTAAGATTGGAATTTTCCCTATCATTAGATAGTGCCTAAAGATGTATTTATAGATGTATTAACATGTAAAAATGTACTCCTCTTTTTCTTTTTCTTTCAAACATCTTTTATGGAGATTGAAACATGTACAAATGTATATTTCTTCTTCTTTTTCTTTCAAACATCTATTCACTCAACAAATTGTTAGAATTGACAAAAATTCCAATAACACTATTGATTTAAGGAGGTTGTGTCTCAACATCTCATGACAAACTATAACAAATTATCTATAAAAAAATATTTTATTTTAGAACTAGACTTAATTAATGAAATTGAACCTATATAATCAACTTTTACATCCAAAATCAAAACACGAACCTCTAACATTGTCTTATATTCACTACATAATAACATTTTTCATTTAAACATTGTTTCAGAAGTAAATCTATAACATTCTATTATCTAATTTTACTAATTTCTTAATTCTACCCTTGATAACACTAAAACATACATCCCATTAATAACTTATCACTTAACTATCTATATATAAACACCAACAA
>JASDQU010500608.1:64412-76767 GCA_032191745.1 Picea mariana | reverse complement strand
CGGTAAATCAATAGTGTCAATGGAATCTTTGTCAATTTTACTAACTTGCCAAGTGAATTGATGTTTGAAAGATTCCATTGACACTATTGATTTACCGAGGTTGTGTCTAAGCATATTCATAAATGTTGTGATAGAGTACATAGAAATAGTTGGATTGAAATACCCTTGGATCCAATCTCAAAAAAGAGAGTCATGTTAATTTTTTAAAACTTATAAAGAGTTATCTATAAAAATTATTTTTATTTTAATATTAAACTCAACTAATAAAACTATAACTATAAAGTCAACTTTTACATCCAAAATCAAAGCATGAAACTCTAAAAATGTCTTAACTTCATTACACAATAACCCTTCACATTTAAACATTATTTTAAAAAATAAAAAATTCCATAGAAAAAAAATATTAAAACATGCATCTCATCAATAACTTATCACTTAGTTATCTATATATAAACACCAACCCATAATAAACACATTATATATTAAAAAACATTTAACAAATATTATCTAAATGAATTTTTTCTCCACATCAATGTTCCTCCCCAATACTAAATCTACATATAAACTCCTAGGAATGAGTATCTTTCACTCCTTACCCACTCATTTCTACGTTTAGTTACTTTGGATTCTATGAGCAGGTTTTGTACCTTGGAATTCCATCATAACCCATGTGTGAGATTAAGGCCATTGATTTGGTTGGTATGTCGATGAGAAGTAAATTTTATTTAAGATTTTAAAACTTATCATTATGTCTTTGTTTATTTATCATGCTTCCTATGCATATATTCTTTACCAAATACTAAAATAAATCATGATTGATATGAATTATGATATATAGAATCTCATGACCACCATGATGTGGAGAAAAAGATTTTGGGCATCATGCGATTTAATTACCTTGTATTATGACTACACTCTCATTAGTTAAGCAATGCATTCACTTATCACGTGAGCAATGACTTTTATTAGAGTATATTTATGCAATTTTCATTTAAAATTAAGCATGAAAATAATTATAATAAAAAATAATAATGATATTAAAAAAATATTCAATGGCCTATCATTATTATAAATGTACTTAGTAAGTGCATCAAATACATGTAAATCATATCCTCTTAGCTTTCTTCCCAGTCACCTTGCCACTAACATATTGAAAAATTCCCTTAGAATTTACTTGGCATTTGAAAGGAAGAAGTAATCCAATCACATAGAACTTGTATCAGAAATAACAATGTGAACATTTTGTTTATGATTAAAATAATAACAAAGGTAAGGGCAGCGAAGTAGTGTTGTGTTGTTTATGTTTTTTTTTAAATTAATGTTGATATAATACTCGATAATTTATGTGTTTTAATGTTAATATATAAATTTAGATATGCTTATTCATTTCCTAAATAAAATGTTAAAGGAAAATAATGAAATTACATACTAATTAAGTAACAACAATTTAATTAACAATTTATAGTTTATGGATTTCACACTTTAGTACTTGTATGTATTTATTTGTTTGGAGGTATTATAATGTGGCTTACTTTTATACTTTCACCATGCTGAGGTATTTTAATGTGGCTTACTTTTATACTTTTACCATGCATGATTATTGATGACATTGATATCTTTTGTTTTTTTGATATGAAGGTTATTTTGTATTGAATTTTTTTTTTTTAAGTCATTGTATCTTAATCAAAATGCATGATGTCCTTGGAATATCTAGTACTTAGGTAAGTTCTCTTATTGCCTTTGGCATTTGGTTGTTGGTTAGATTTTGCTAGACCCTTTGAGGAACCAAATTGGGATGTTTTTCTATTAGTTGTGATCTTTCTTAGGGATTTATGCCCCTTATCCAACCTACATTTTATTTGAGTACTTCACTTCAAGCCCTCAATGACCCAAATCCATTTGGGTATGCCTAACATGGGGTCCATTGCACGTCCACTAGGTCAAACCTTCCTTTCCCTTTTCCTTTTTTTTTGGCTCCAAGTAAACAACAACTTGCATAGGCTGGATATTGTTATAACAAGTCACAACCTATAGAATAGAGTGTGCATTTCGAAGGAATTATTGTCAATATAAGGCTCAAACCTATGGTTCATGGTTCATGGTACACTTCCAATTGATGGGATACTTTTCCTGATGGCTAACATGACATTCAATGTCTCCTTGGAGTCATCTCCTAACCTATTTATATCCCTCTCCTCCTCTTTGTAAAACGCTTGGATTATTCAATATCTCTCTTTCTATCTCACAAGAACACTTTTGGATTAGCATCAAATCTCGATCTAGATGCTCTACTTCTTTTCCATGCTCTTGAGTTGCTTGGTCCTATCATTTCCATCACCTCTACAGGTATATATTGCTTTTGATTCAATTTCTTCCTTGAAGGTTTGTTATCTTTCCTAGAGCATCTCCACTAGCTTTCTCATCTATCATACATTAGATAATTCAACTCTTCTACCTTAAGGGAGGGTCCAAACATAGCTAAGGTAAGAGATGTATCACATTTGTGAGGGAACATTAGGTGACCATCCATCACTTCATTGTTTTATTACATTATTTAATATATCTAGTGTGTTGTATTGCAATGCATTGAAGCATAGGATCAAGTCTATTTTGCGGGAAGGTGTAGTAGCACGTGTAAGTCCATTTAAGTGGAGCAAAGCTCACTTGTAAGTTTGTTGTATCACTTATCTTTAACCCACGAAACTTCAACACCTACAACAATGATTTATAAGTTTGTTCCTTCCTTTCCATCTATCTTTCAGCTTCAATGATTAGGTTAATTAGCTCACAAAAGGAAGCTAATAAATTAACTCTTTTTAGTTCATTTTTCTTGATTAAATTATCGTTCTTTTTGTTATCACTCCAGGAAACTCTCCTAGGTTGTAAGTCGGAGATGCCTGGTAACTCAATCTTTTTGGAAACTATTTTCTTAATAATTGATGTGGTTTTTGGATCAAGATGAATATCTAGGGGCTGGACTGTGTCATTAAGACTGTCTAGTAATATCAAATATCACAAGGCCTTCTAAGAATGCAATCAGACAAGGGTTGATTAAATAGAACAAAAGATAGTTGTTGAACTGATTATACTCATATAAAACAATAAGCACAATGGGTTTAAAAACTAAGGAAATAAATTATGATTCTTAACTTAATCAATCAATTAGTGAGATGACAGTCACATGTAGATTGAATAAGCGCCAATAAAGAAATCATTCACTCATAAGATATCATAGAACAGAAAAGAAAGGTCTGAAAACACAAATGAAGGAAACTTGCAATGTTTCATATATTAAGAATGAGTCTCATTTACAGTAGCAACATATAGAACCCAAAATCGAACACTTGGTTCATATTCTATACTAAGCTTTATAGCTTTACAAAGTAGTTCTGAGATCCTGAAAACAAGGATCAAATATACTAAAGATAGTAACTCAAAATTCAGTTGCAAAAGATGTGGGATGATCCCCAAAAATGAGGTCAATCCCAGATTTTATGGTCTTTCTCTCTTGTTGATTGTTGGTGAAGTGCAGGATAGCCTCCCAAGGCTAAATGATGACTCTCCAGGAGAGGCAAATTCGAATCTGCTGAGGTGGCAAAGTGTCCTAATTTTTTGTCTTTGTCAAAGATATCAAAAACCTTTGAAACACCTCCTCTTTCCACAATCTATCAAAAATAATTGTTGGATTTGTCTTGATAATTCATCAGATGTTCCTTCGAAAAGATTTCAAACCTTTTCAACTCAAAAAACCTTGATCTTTGTAAAAACTTGATTATTCTGAACATGACAGACTTTCGGTGGTTAACTTGGAAAGCTTTTGGGTGGTTAACTACCGAAAGCACCACTTTCGGTGGTTAATGAATAGTCGTCTTGTTCACCTAAACCACCGAAACTTCATCTTTGAGAAAATTTCAAAATTGCAAAAATGCTTACCTTGGATTCCTTCTTGATGCTCAAGATTTCTTAGATAAGGTAGCCCTTGTTCGTGCAGACTTGCGAACTTCTACTGGCTGTGTGGGGGGTTCTGGTGTGTCCATCATGGTCGTGGCTAAGTTAACCAGAGTTTCCAATCCAGTCTGCTCTCTGCTGGTGATTGAAGCTCTTTTAACTTCAACCTCAGAATCCTGAGTTGTCTATACAGCTTCATGTTTTTTCTGATCAATACCCTGTTTCTGTCTTTAATTTTGTCATGCTTCTCTTTGAGGGTTTGATTCATTTTGAACAGTTCTGCATTTTTTCCAGTGAGGTCTGCATTACCTTTTTTAATCACCCTTTCTAGGACTTCCATTTCATAAACCTGTTGCAGGAGCTTGTTAATTTTTTGTGATCTATCTGTTTTAGGCTTCCTTGAGGAAGCTTCTACTTCTGGTTGAATGTGGGCCTCTGGAGGATTTAGTGAAGGTAGATTTGAACAATAATCTGCACCCTGTTCATTCTGCATGTTATCATGTGTCTCTGCCACCTCTTGTTCTGGTTATGAATCACTGTAAGGTAGGTTTAGAGAATTATTTCTTGTGGTAGGGTTTTTAGACTGCTTACCTTCAAACTGCAATTTTCTTTTGATTCCTTTCTTCTTGCCAGGGGATGATTTTATGGGATCTCTTGGTGGTGAGATTCCTTTCCTTTTCCTATGACTACTTTTGGGAGTAGGAGTTTTTCTGCCCCTGACCTTCTTAGTTTCTGCCTCTGGTGGTCTTTCTATTTGAAATTCGTTCCAAAACAAAAAGAAGCCCCACTCAATCTGTTTCCTCTGCATAGATTCTCTCACAAGAAGAGTAATTAGCCCTTGATGTGATAATCTGCTGGCAACCTTAGCAAGCTGGGCTTTCACTTGTCTTGCCATCTTCGTTAGGGTTTTGTGAAAGAAGTAAGGCAGGTTTATAGGTTCTCTGCCTGTGAAATGATTTAGAAGTTTAAAATGATAAAACATTACCTTATTGTAGCGCCCCTCACAAGTGATAGACACCAAAATTGCTTTCAACAGGGGCTGCCACTTTGGTTCCAAATAAGACATTGGAATATCCTTCTTCCAGCTTAAATCTTTATGTACAGGTAGCAAATATGACCTGAATTTGATGTTTGAAGGTATGGTAGTCTTGAACCAACAGTCTCCCGACCTGGGTAAACCTGTGTACTCAGCAATGGCTGCTTCGTTAATGATAATCTCCTTCTTGCCTACTTTAGCAGTCCTTCCATCATAGGAAATAACAAAAGATTTGGCCACCTGTTGGTGAAATTTGGTTAATTTCTCACAGTATGCAAAAACTCCGGTCTGTTTGAAAAATTATGCCACCTCCGGGTGAGCTTCTAAATACCAAACTCCATCTACCTCAGATCTCAAAGCTGGCCCTGCTTTCGACATGGGTCAATGTTGAGTGTGCCTGTGATTATGTGAAGCTGGACGTCCAGGGAGACAATGACTCTAGAAATTAGGCATACAACAAATATCACTCATGAAAAACCGGTGGAATAGGGTGACACAAACATTAGAATTACCGAGTTCAAAAAACTAACACAATTTCGGACGACAATTTGACTGAGAATATGCCGAAACTTTAGATTTTCAGTGGCATTTTTATTTTTAAAATTGAAGAGGATAGATTCTGAGCTTACCTGATAACCCAACCAGGCTTACTTGAATCGAGAGTGCTTGCTGGACTCTAAAGGAACTTTGACAGTCACTAGAGGAAATGGGATTAGAATCTCTGAAAATACTGATGAAATCGCGAACTCACGGTTATCTCAAAAATCTACGGGATTCATAATGACTCATCGAGGATTCAATGAAGGAGTAACCAGATCATGATGGCTAGTGTACTTGCGACTGAAATGGAGGGAGGCTCTGTGAAATCATACATGAAAATCACCGCCGTGTTTGGATTTTGAAAAGACCAATGTGGTTGAAAGGACACAGGGGCTTCAAAATTTTTGGATAGACACCAAAAACGTGCATACCCTCCACCATGGAGAGCTTTCGGTGGTTATGTTTTAATCATTGCGCCAACTTGACAGTTGGCTCGTGCGAAAGCACGGGCTTTCCATTTTTACCGATGAAACACTTTCGGTGGTTAATCGCCTTCTTGCTTCGACCCCTTAACTGCCGAGAACAAAGGCTTTCGGTGGTTAATGAGCACATTTGAGGCTCGCCTAAATCACCGAAACCTGGTATTCTGACTTTTTCTTGACCAAACCAAATTCAAAATTTATTTTGAGCTTATTTTCAAAATACAAACTCTCTAACCTACTTACAAAAATTTAGAAATAAAATTTAGATCACAACCTATCACCTCAAAAAGAAAAAATCCACCAATTTATTTGAGATAACACTGGCTCCTATTGGGGATGAACACCTCCCTGTGAGGTTTCAAGAACCATAGAATCAATGCCTTTCCTGAAGAATATCATAAAAACTAAATTATCTGCTAGTGTTTCCATTGGGCATGGAGTTATTCAAAAATAAAAACTAAGACTAACATTACAATGTCTAGGCTTCCCAGCTTTAGACAAAATAGAGTTTTAAAAATCGCCCATTTACCGGGCCACCGAACATTTCTTCGCCTTCCAGATTCTGCAGTATGAAAGTGTTGTTATTCTGTACTTGAGTAATCATGAAAGGACCTGTCCACAAAGAATCGAACTTGTTATGCTTGCCTTTATCCTGTCTAAGAGCATCCCATTTTAGAACCTAGTCACCGATCTGAAAATTGTCCACCTTCGCCTTTCTGTCAAAAGTCTTTTTGATCTTCTTTTGATGAGCCTCTGATCTGTCCACTAACTGTTCGCGGGCTTGTTGCAGTTCCACCAAATCAAGCATCCTTCTTACCATGTCATTTGAATCGGTTTTCTCTTCCTGAAAGAACCTAGCCACTGGCAAAACTAACTGAACAGGAAAAATAGCATCAGTCCCATAAACCAATTTGAATGGGGAAGTTCCTATGGATTTTTTTATAGTTACTCTGTCTGCCCACAAAGAAAATTTCAGTTTGGAATCCCAATTCTTTTTATTTTCCTCTAATAGTTTTCTTATGATTTTGATCAAGCTCTTATTGAATGATTCAACCAAGCCATTACCTTGAGGGTAATAGGGGGTCGAGTGTACCAGCTGGATGCCCATTGATTTACACATGTCTACCAATGCTTCTGCTTTAAACACCGCTGCATTATCTATTACCAGCCTCTTGGGACAACCGAATCTGCTCAAAATATTTTCATAGAGAAACTTCATCACTACCTGGTGCGTAGCATTCCGGGTGGGAATCGCCTCTATCCACTTTGTTAAATAATCTGTGGCTACCAAAATCCACTTATGTTGACCACTGGATGAAGGATTTATCTCACCTATAAAATCTAAACCCCACTGCTAAAAAGGGCCATTCACAACTATAGGTCTCAGGGGTAAAGATTTTAGTTGTTTCTTACCCGTAAATCTTTGGCATTTGTCACAAGATTTGACGAATGCCCACACATCTGAGAAGAGGAAAGGCCAATAGTATCCAACCCTTAGAATTTTATGGCCAATGGTATTCCTGTAATGATGACCGCCGCAAACACTTGAATGAAACTGATGTGTCACTTCGACCGATTCTTCTTTGTCTAAGCATCTGAGAAGCAAACCAGCAGGGTCTTTCCAATATAACAGATTATTGAAAATGCAGAATTTGATAGCTCTGAGCTTAAGAGATTGAGCTTGAGTCACACTAAGTTCAGGGGGAACTTCAAGATTTTGCAAAAAATGTATAATACCTGAATACCATTCACAGGAAGACAAGTGCTCTGCCACTTGTTGACTGCTATGTTGTCCTTCCGCTGCCAACTCTGTCTGCAAATTTTCTGAACTTTCTCCTACGAAATTAATGTACAACAACTTATGATTTTCCTCCGTTAAAAGCTTAGCAAGGCCCTGGCCTTTTACCAATTTGGTGGGATTTACTTCAATATTGAACTCAATCATCTTTGCAATCCATCTAGCTCTCTTTCCGTCAATATTCGGCTGAGTCAAAACATCTTTTACGGAAGATGAAGGGACATATGCGATGACCTTTGAGTGAAGAATATAAATTCTGAAGGATTTTAAAGCTTTTATGAGAGCATAAGCTTGTTTCTCGATAGGGTCATACCTTAGTTCAACGTCCCTGAGTGTTTTTCTGAAGAAAGCCATGGGATGATCCAAGTTGTCATCGTCTTTCTGTAGCAGGACTGTTGCCACTGTGTCATAAGAAGCAAAGGAAAAAACATAGAAAATCTTACTGTAATCTGGGCTAATCAGAGTTGGGGATTCCATGATCGCTTGCTTGATATCGTGAAAGGAGTTTCTTGCGTTGTCTATCCACTTTACCTCAGACCCCTTTTTCAGCATGCATGTTATGTGTTTAACTAATTCGGCAAAATTTGGCACAAATCTTCTAACAAAATTTATCTTACCAAGCATCGATTGAATGTCCTTTTTTTATCTTGGCAAGGACAGCTTTTGAATTGGCTCTACCTGAGCTGGATCAATCATTACACCTTCTGCTGAGATGATGTGGCCTAAGAGATTACCTTTCTTTAGAGCAAACTGGGATTTCTTGGGATTCAATGAGATCCCAAAATGTCTTCATTTTAAGAACACTCTTTTCAAATGCTTCAGATGCTCCTCATGGTTGTTGGAATATACTGTGATGTCATCAAGATATATGAGGACAAACGTGTCCTTTTCTCCCATGAAAGCTATGTCTATGGCCCTTTGGAATGTGGCCCCGTCATTCATTAACCCAAATGGCATCTTGGCATACATAAAGGTACCCCAAGGAGTAGTAAATGAAGTATTCTCCTAGTAATCAGGGTGGACAGAAATCTGATTGTAACCGGAAAAATCATCTAGGAAAGACATGACATTGGCCCCTGAAATCCTTTGCAGTAAGTGTTCCATCTTAGGGAGGGGATAGTTTTCTTTCTTAGAGCATCTGTTTAAGTTTCTGAAATCTACACACAATCTGACCTCACCATTTTTCTTCCTTACTATCACCAGATTGGCAATCCATTTGGAGTATCTCAAGGGAATAATGATCTTGGCGTCGAGAAGCTTTTTAATTTCTCTCTCAATCACAAGCAGCAGAAGAGGACTGATAGGTCTGAGCTTTTGTTTGAAGGGAATGGTGTCTTTTTCAAGAGGGATCTTATGTTGAATAATATCAGGGTCATAAGTCTTTAGGTGACTATATTTCCAAGAAAAAACATCAGAAAACTCTTTCAAAACACTGCAGTATTTGGACTTCTGATCAGCAATCAATTCGGAAGACAGATTTATAAGTTTGGGTTGACTTTCGCCCCCTATTTTATGCTCGTGAACAACTAGATCTTTCTCCTTTTTGTCTGGCTTGTAAGGAACGTCATTCTGGTCAAAAAGCCTTTCCAGAGGTACCAAACCTCGGGGTATATAATTGTTGGGTAGCTGAACAATATCATGCTGAACCAATCTTTTCTTTAGCTCGGGTTTCTGGGATTCTTCTTCATTTAGATTCTGTTGGTCAACATGCATATCAGAAAATTCATCTACCACTTGGAGAAATCTGTTAAGTTCATCATCATCCTCAAAAACTTTCCAATATTTGATATTGTTAGGTAAGGATGGTCGATATTTTACTTGGATCTCATAACTGAGCCTAGGGGGCATGGGAGGCATGAACATGCTGGCTGAAACAACAAGAGAATCAGCGAGCTGATTGATATCCCTTGGTATATATGAAATTTCAAAAACAGAAAAAGAATCTCGCACTTTCCATACCTCTTCCCTGTAGGCCTTCAATCTGACATGCTTGGCTTGGAAGGTGTTGTTTACCTGTTGTATAATGAGGTCCGCATCTCCAAATACCTTCAAAAATTTTATCCCCATCTCTTTGGCTGAATTTAATCCCAATAGAAAAGCCTCATATTCTGCTATGCTGTTAGTAGTTCTGAAGTCGAGCTTGAAAAACAAAGATATAGTCTCCTTTGAAGGAGAGATCAAAACTACCCCGGCACCTGTTGAATCTTTAGTACTGGCCCCATCAAAGTACATAGTCCAGACTGAAATGTCTTTATCATCAAACTGTTGTTCAATAGGCTTCACAAGCTGCATAGGAGTCGATTGAGCATCATCTATCTGAAGGATGCATGAGCCAAAATCTGTATCCACAACATAGATAGGATGATTTACAGAATTCTTTGCATCACTGATGATGTAGGCAAGTTGGTTCTCCCTATAAAGCCTTTTCAGCTCCCCCCCAAACACCAGAATCATAGCATATGACAGATCCATCTGCAAGGTACCTCCTAACATTTTTCCCCATGAACGAGACAAGAGAAGCCCAAACTTAGGTGGAATATCATCAACCACCACATCCATAACCATGCTTCTCATGGGCAATTGAGCAAGGTTAATAACAAGGTCTTTGATGAGGCCGAGACATCTGACTTTCCTAGAATCAAAGGAGAAAAGATCTTGATATGGTTTGGTCACCTCCAGACCAAGCTCATCCATCACCGCTTTTGGCATAACATTATGTGATGCCCCGGAATCAAGCAAACAATTGTGAAGGATTTTGTCATGGACATTTATGGATATGTAGAATGGCGGAAAAGAATAATCTCAGTCTTCTATCATAGGCCCTATGGTTACTTTAGGATTATCATCTTGTAGGTTAACAAAATCATCGGATGAAGAGGTCTTTGGCTCAAGAGACTTCAGGATGGCTGATTTAAAATTTTCATTCTTCATGAGTTCAGTTAAAGGCATAGGTATCTTAAATTTCTGAATTTCTGATTCAAAATTAAAAGGGAAAGACGGTCTGTCTGAAACCTTTACCTCATTGGAAGGAGCTTTGAGACTGCCTTGCTCCTTGGCTGGGTGTTGAGTTTGTTTCTTCTGTTGTTTTATAGGAGAGGGGGTCTGTTTTTCAGGAGTGGGAGGCTGCTTGGCAGCAACCTCTTTACTCTTCACAGGAGCAGCAACTTCCTTGTTCTTCATAGGAGCAGCAATGGGTGGTTTCAGACTAGCACTCTTGGATCTTAAGTTGTAACCTTTCTGATCATCTGTCAAGTAAACAGATCCTTCAACACTTGCCTCTTGAATTTGCTGATCCATCAGGGCTTCTTCATAGTCTACCTGTGTCAAAAATGAAGAATCATTTTCATCACCAAAACAATTTATTTCATCTGCATCTTCGACTTCATCGTGAGATGGTTGTTGCTCTTCATCTAATATTTCATTTTGAAAAGGTGGTCTGATCCTCTGATCATCAATTGGATTTTTATCTCTTTGAAGGATCTGAACTTGTGGATTATTCCTTCTGTAAGGAAAAGCATTTGGATTTCTCGGGGCAAAATCATTTGGCTCTTTTTCCCTGGCTGGTTGTTGATTCTGAACCTTCAATTTTGACATTTCAGATGTCAGACTGTCTAACATCTTCCCCATCTTTTCCATTTTACTATTAGAAGAAGAGGAGGATTCAACAACATATTTCTTCCTCTCAACCCTTCCTTTAATCTTCTGAGATGATGTAATGTTAGATTCAACCTCGAGGGCAACATCTTGCATTAAAGCAAGTGTGGTTGATCGTCTTTCTCTAAGAATTAGACAAAAATCTGGATCAAAGGCAGCAGAGAATGTGATCTTTGCCGATGCGTCGCTTGGTTTAATCTCTGCGGGGATCTTACCAAACATCCTATTGAATCTCTTGATGAAGTCTGAGACCGACTCTCCATCCTCCCTCTTCAAATTTCCAAACTCAGAAATGTAGTATAACATATCTCTTCTTTCTCCCCAGTGCTTCAAGAATACCTCATCTAATTGTTCAATGCCTGTGATCGAATTTGTTGGTAGCTCTTTGAACCACTTTCGGGCTTGGCCATCCAAGCTTTGAACAAAAACTCTAGTCCACACATCTTCTTCTGAAATATTGATATTTTCGTCATAAGCATAAAAAGATTCAATATGTTCTTCAGCAGTATAATCCCTTGCTCCTGTAAACTTTGGCATATATTTCTGATAGTCTCCAGTTGGCATGGTAGACAAGGGATTTGGCAATACAAGTGGGGCATATCTATTTGCCAAAATATGTTCCATCCTGGTCAAAGGGGTAGCCATGACAGTCTTGGTAATTGACACAGATAAGGAACTCGTAGAAGATGATGGGGAAGATGGGCTGCCTGAGTTAGAATAGAATGGTTGTCTCACTTCACCTTGAGCAGAAGGTTCAGAAATCGGTGAAAAATAAGAGGCTTTATAAAATTGACCGAGTAACAAAGCTAAATTTTCTTCTCCCTTAGAGGACAGATCATGAAGAATATCTTCAAGAACAGGCAGATTAGTGTGAGTGTATAGAACACCTTTCGAAGG
>JASDQU010500608.1:37687-64362 GCA_032191745.1 Picea mariana | reverse complement strand
CTATCTTCGTTAGGTTTTTGTGAAAGAAGTAAGGCAGGTTTATAGGCTCTCTGCCTGTGAAATGATTCAGAAGTTTAAAATGATAAAACATTACCCTGTTGTAGCGCCCCTCACAAGTGATATACACCAAAATTGCCTTCAACAGGGACTGCCATTTTGGTTCCAAATAAGACATGGGAATATCCTTCTTCCAGATCAAAGCTTTATGCACAGGTAGCAAATATGACGTGAATTCGATGTTTGAAGGTGTGGTAGTCTTGAACCAACAGTCTCTCGACCTGGGTAAACCTGTGTACTCAGCAATGGCTGCTTCGTCAATGATAATCTCCTCCTTGCCAACTTTAGCCGTCCTTCCATCATAGGAAATAGCAAAAGATTCGGCCACCTATTGGTGAAATTTGGTTAATTTCTCATAGTATGCAAAAACTCCAGTCTGTTTGAAACATTCGGCCACCTCCGGGTGAGCTTCTAAATACCAAACTCCATCTACCTCAGATCTCAAAGTTGGCCCTGCTTTCGACATGGGTCAATGTTCAGTGTGCCTATGATTATGGGGAGCTGGACATCTAGGGAGACAATGACTCTAGAAATTAGGCAGACAACAAATATCACTCATGAAAAAACCGTTGGAACAGGGTGACACAAACATAGGATTACCGAGTTCAGAAAACTAACCCAGTTTCGGACGACAATTTGACTAAGAATATGCCGAAACTTTAGATTTTCGGTGGCAAAAACTGAAGGAGATAAATTCTGAGCTTACCTGATAACCCGACCAGGCTTACTTGACTCGAGAGTGCTTGTTGGGCTCTAATGGCGCTTTGACAATCACCAGAGGAAACAGAATTAGAATCTCTGAAAATACGATTGACTGATGAAATCGCGAACTCACGGTTTAACTCAGCAATCTCCAGGATTCATAATGACTCATCGAGGATTCAATGAAGGAGTAACCAGATCATGATGGCTAATGTACTTGCGACTGAAATGGAGGGAGGCTCCATGAAATCATACAGGAAAATCACCGCCGTGTTTGGATTCTGAAATGACCAATGTGGCTGAAAGACACCGGGGCTTCAAAATTTTCGGATAGACACCATGAACGTGCATACCCTCCACCATGGCGAGCTTTCGGTGGTTATGTTTTAATCATTGCGCGAACTTGACAGCTGGCTCGTGCGAAAGCACGGGCTTTCCATTTTTACCGTTGAAACACTTTCGGTGGTTAATCGCCTTCTTGCTTCGACCCCTTAACTGTCGAGAACAAAGGCTTTCGGTGGTTAATGAGCACATTTGAGGCTCGCCTAAACCACCGAAACCTGATATTTTGACTTTTTCTTGACCAAACCAAATTCAAAATTTCTTTTGAGCTTATTTTCAAAATACAGACTCTCTAACCTACTTACAAAAATTTAGAAATAAAATTTAGATCACAACCTATCACCTTAAAAAGCAAAAATCCACCAATTTATTTGAGGAGATAACATGTTCTCTAATTGGATTACCTTGGGCATCCTCCAAATGCGTTATCCGATTGATGTATCGGCGGTGCACCATGTCTCGATAGAAAAACTTTGTGTTATGTTCGCCCTCTTTAAGCCATTGGTCTCTGGATTTCTGGAACCACAAAATTTCTTCTTGCTTTTTCCTTTCCTCTAACTTCGCTTAAATCTTCTCTTCTTATTTCATTAGGTCAATGGTTCTGGTCCCTGAAATGAATGTTTTCTTCAGCTCTACTAGTCTGTTTTCTATATCATGCATACTCTGGAATATGTTTCCAAAGGTGTTTTTATTCCCGAGCTTCAACGAGTTCTTGAAGTTTTTGAGGCGCTGCTGGAATTTGTACATGCAGGTGCCATGATCTATCTCGTTCTGGGCCCGCCAAGACTTTGCAAGCTGATGCAAGTCAGGGTGTGATAACCAAAATTTCTCAAATCAGAAGGGTTTGTATTTCGGTGTTGCCCCTGTATTTAGGCAAAAGGAAATTGGCCAGTGGTCCGACCCTGCCTTTGGGAGAATGAGGTTTTCCATAGCAGGATCCTTTTCTATCATTTCTTCTGCTACAAGAAAGCGGTCAAGACGGCATACCACCTATTGGTGTCCTGATCTGCGGTTGGACCAGATGAAAGTGCCATTGCGGGTTTCAATGTCTACTAGATTTAGCTGGTCTATAAGGGTTTTGAACTTGCCATTTTCTGGCTCCAGCAGTTTAGTTCCTCCTTTTTTCTCTTCCAGCATCAAGATCATGTTGAAGTCGCCCCCTAGTATCTAGTTGGGCGTGCTCAACAGGGTTTGGATGTGGCTTATCTGTTTCATGAGGCTGTCTTTGTCTTGCTGGCTTTGTGGTCCATATACATTTGTGATGTCGCCTTCTTGAGTCGACCCTGTGACTATGAAGTGGGTCGTGAGCGTGCCTATGGTGGAGAAGGGTCTGCTCAGAGTGACAACGTTGGGGTTCCATAAAATAGCTAGTCCCCCAGAAGCACCGACAGAGTCAGTGTGTATGAAGTCACACCCACGCCAACTATGGTGGAAGATGGTTTCTACTTCTGCTCCAACACATTTTGTCTCCTATAGCAGAAGGATATTTGGATTTTCTACCTTAATACAATATCGAAGGATCCTTTGTTTGGATCTGTCGTTGAGTCCCCTGATGTTCTAGGTGATGATCTTCATCATGATGATTGTGGAGTTGGGTGGAGGTATCCCTACGAGAGATTTTGGATTTGCCCAGAGTTGAGCATGAGATTTCCTGCCTCTTTGATAAGTTGTTGGGATGATTTTCACCCCCCTTATTTTGCTTTCCCGTGGCAGTCTCTTTGAGTCTGATCTTGGATCTGTGACTATACCCAACCTTGTTGTGGATCCTTCTGTGGAGTCTAGAAAGACTTTATGGACCTTGCAAAGTTTCTCTTTAGGGAGGGCATGCAGATCCTTTTGAATGAGGGATTCCTCAAGTTTTTCACGATCGATTCCCACTAGATTGTGTTCGTCCAGCTGCATCTGGATGTCCCTGTCTGTCCCCCCCCCTCGGCTCTTCTAGGTTCGCCTCTTTATTTTGTACAGAGGAGCGAGTTGCTTGGCTCTTCCCTTTCTCTTGGTGTTTCGCTTTGTGCGGATCTTAGATTTCTTCATCTTTCGACAGCTGGTTCAGGACCTCATAGGAGTTTTTTGTCGAGATCTTGGGGCCAGGATCTAGATTTTTCCTCCTTGGGGGGTTCTTTTTCCTTCCTATAACTTTGGTGAAGCCATCTTTTTAATTGTTGTCTCCAGCCTTGTGCGCTTAGACATTCAGTGGGCAATCCCTAAATAGGTGGCCATGTTCATGGCATTTCCTACAATGGAAGGGGATGTGTTCGTAGTCGCGCGTTTGTTGTCAGTCCTCGTCTTGATATTCCAAAGTGACAGATCCAGGGAGAGCTTTGGAGATGTTCATGTACACACAGATTTAGGCATATGAGGTGTATTTTCTTTGCCTTGTAGCATCCAACACCTTAACGTAACGCCCCACTATGTTCCCTATTCCTATGAGGATTTCTTCCAGCCAGAACTCCTGAGGCAAGGAGTATAGTCTAATCCATACTTGAGCCATTGTGAAGTCTTCCTTTTTTGGGATGAAACGGTCCGTCCAGAAGCACAGAAATAACCCAACCGAGTTGTAGAAGTATGGCCCATTATCAAAGATTATGTCCTTGTCTTCGAGATTGTAGAGGATGATTGTGAAGAAGCCTTTGGAGTTGAGTTGTACCTCATAGTCTCCTTTAGGGTTCCACCAATATTTAATCCATTGAGTTAGGTCATGCTCAAATGGCCATAGTCCTAAGAACTTGCCGATGAGGGCATGCTCTCGCATGAACTATGTGTGTTCTCCCACCCTTGTTGAGCTTATGAGATATCTGGGAGGTTTGTCTGACTGTGGAATGCATTTGCCAGGCTCCCATCCACGAGATGCCTTTGGATGGGACGTGCTTGGTTCCACATCCATTTCTTTTCTGATCCCTTGTTCTCTTGCGAGGAGCTGTTCACGTAGCTGCAACAACAACTCAAAGGAGAGTCACTTTTCTCTTGTTCCTGCCCTATCATTGGTGGTTACATTGTTGTACGAGGGGGGTTGCCCCCTCCCTTCCGGACTCATTTTGACTGATCAGTCCCCGGATGTTGTCTATACCAGCCCATAGCAGGCAGTAGGTTCAACAACAGAATGTTCATGACATGTAGCAGGTTTGCAGAGGGGCATTGCAGAGCGCTAGCGTTTCGTCCAACTCACTTATTGTAACCATGGATCTGATTTTGAACAATCAATCCATCTTAATATAAAAAAAATTAATAAATATATATATTTCCTATTTAAAATGTAGTTTTGGATTTGTATTGAACAATATTTTCATAAAAATGAAACTATAATTTTAATTATTAAGTCTATGCAATTTACTTTGAATGGATAAAATTTTAAATTCAAATATAACTTCATTTGGGTAAAATACTAATTATATTTTTAATATAAAAAAATTAATAAATATATTTTTTCTTTTTTTAAGATGTAGATTTGGATTTGTATTGGACATTATTTTCCATAAAAAAAAATGATTGAAACTATAATTTTAATTATTAAGTCTATACAATTTGAATATTTTAAAATTAAAACTATAATTTTAATTATTAATTCTATACAATTTGAATGTTTTAAAATTAAAACTATAATTTTAATTATTAAATTTATACAATTTAAATGTTTTAAAATTATTCAGTATATAATCCATTTATATATTTAAAAATACAATTTAATTAAAAAAAAAAAATTATCGTTTCACCAACCACCTTATATTTTTAAAATAATTTATTAGTTTCATAACTCTCGACGGGTATAAATTCAGCAAAATGTGAAGAGAACTTTCAATGATTTATTTGGGAAGTTGATGGGATCTCAATAAACTTAAAAGATAAAATATAATTATTTAATAACAGTGGGTTGTTGCCTTATTGCACGTGAAGTTGCAACTGGCAGACGATCTTTCCTTTTTCACGTGTTGACATGACAATATTTGCTTAAAGTAAATATCGTAATTTTTCCACATGCAAACACCTGATTTTATTTGTTTTTCTCTGAAAGTGTGTAAGTGTTCAGATGTAAAGAATTTGGTTTTAATATTCAATATTTAAAATAGCCGTAGCTTATTTAATACATTCTCCTTTTTATATACATTTTTATTTGAACCCATTCTCAATGCTGTAAGCTTTTACTTGATTCATCCCAGAAAGACATTCAGCTCACATATGCGCCAAAGGAATTTCATGCGACATATCCATTTGATATATATTTTATAAAATATATATCTTCTTATATTTTCATATAAAAATAAATATAAGTTGTACGAACGATCAATGGAAAGGCTGCCTCTCAATCGAAAAGAGCAAGCGTTGGAAGCTCACTTTGTCAAGAGCTCCACTCATATCCCAACTCCTCAGCCGATTTCTGAAGGAAAACAGCCATTAAAGGATGATTCATATGACCGGCCGCCACCATGAATAGCTCTCTCTTCTTCCCAACAAGCACATGAACGAATCTTTGCTAACACCTCGGCTCTTAGCTGAAATTTCATATGACCGTGATAAATTGGGAGTAGTTGGCTCATGAGATTTAGCCAAGACTTGGCATTATTATGCTTCTTTTATGATTTAGCCAAGACTTGGCATCATTATGTCGGAGAGCCTCATGTCATCCATGTTGTTTATCTGATTCTTGTACATTAAGTACCTAATCATAATTGTGCTCTCAATGGGGGAAAGGCTCGCTTCTATGAGAAGGATATGATAGGGTGTATTGTCTTTAATTTTGGTATTATAAATTATAAAATTCTTTTGGATATGTTCTATCTTTCTCCACGATTTTTGAGAGATATTGCATTCCCAAACTTTACATACATACCAAATAACAAGAGTGAAAAGAGTCTTAAAGAGGATCTTTTTCTTATCCCATAGCCAAAGGTCTACTAATTTACAATTATTTTCAAGTCCATAATAAGCTTTCCACCCTCCATTTATCCTTTTCTCAATGTTGTAGTTCCAATTGAGCTTGTGATGAATATCAATTCCAAGATAATTGTACGAAGGCACTTCCTCCAAGGTATTGTTGTCTTATATGAAAGTATCATAGATGATTTTGTTGGATTTAATTATCATAACCTTTGTTTTCCCAGTGCTCACATTCATTCATATACTAGAGAAGATTCCTTCAAGCTGCTTACTGAGGTCATAGTGACTCCTTGCCATAAAAACAATATCACCAGCATAAAGAAGAAGGATGATGATTGTACTAGCAAGGGTTGGTCCAACAAAATCTACAACTTCATTAGTTGTATTACCACTCAGTGCATAATGTTTATCAATAATATGGTCACATGGGTTTAGCTTAGGTGGTTGGGTAGCAAGATTGTTATCCTCCCCATCCATGATCAATTCCCACTAGTGACATGTTGACCCATTGTGATAAGGATAAAAAGGTAGACAACCCCTTGATAGAAGTATATATATATCCTAATTCTTTGAATTCATTCTTTTTTAAATTATGAATATTGTTTTTTATTTTTGATTTATAAGCATCAAAGTTACACATATCTCTCTCACTATTGTAATGTTTATAGATGAATCCAAGTCTACAAAATCTTAGACATCGCCAATTGCATCATAGTTGGGTGGACTTCTAAATTATGATCTAATCCATATTATTATTCTCTCACTATCTAATGTTTATAGATGAATCCAATAGTAGTTGTCCGCTTGTCAATTTTAAATTTTATAAAGTCTCATTGATATTAGTATCAAAAGAGTATATACTCTTCCAACTTACCACTTTATATTTAATTGGGTTCACATATTCATCTCTCATAAATGCATTCAAATTGTATATATAATCGACCATAGATCTCTCAACATCATCTTCATCATATTTAACATATCTTGTTTCCCGGTATGATCTAGAGTTTGCACAACCTTAATTCATTGAGGTTCAAAATTCATCTTCCTTCACTTTAGGTTAATAATTTCATAATTATCAAATTCCCACTTAATTCTTAGAAGTGTATCAAATGGTCCATTCTCATCCATAATCTTGATAGATTCAAACTCAATAATTGCATTGATCTTTTCAAGATCAACCTCAACTTTCTCCAATCTCCCATTGGGGTAAACCTTTCTTATATGGATGCCACTAAATGGGTGAGTATACCAACCTTGACTTTCCTATAAGCTCCTAAGGTTTATTAAGTAAGGTATTTTCATCTAAGCCTAAATCCAACACATTTTAACATCTTTCACTTTAATTCTCATATATGTGCATGAAGTTGAAACTCATGACACATTCTCACTATCTTTCTCTTTCCTACCCTGTGGATATCATTCTCTAGAATAGGAGCATTGGTCACAATTACATCCTCCTCTCCTCTTAATAGTTGTTTAAGGGTAAATCCATGAATCTCAATCACACTTTTTGGAAACCTATGCATGCGAGAACAACTCATGTCGACCTTGATCAAGGTTTTATTTTGATGTAGGTTTTAACCCCTCCATCGAGCTTTAAAAACTTGATTGAACCTTTTAAACCAAAAACAACTATAAACAAAAATACCTCGATTGAGGATTTTAAAATACCTCAACTGAAGGATTTTAAATCCATCAATCAAGGTATTTAAAAACCCTCGATCAAGATCTAATTCTCAATTGAGAGTTTGAAAATCAAGAATCCTTCCCCATTTTTGTAGGTTTTCATGGAATTGCAACTTCCAGTAGGTCCAGAATTTGCAACTTACATAGTAACATAGCCAATAAATCTAGGTCCAGAATTTATCAGGTCAACTCCTCTTTTTCTTTTGTCCCTAACTTTCCATTTCTTTATTGACTTAGTGAAATCATTCTTGGCATGCCTTACATTTTCTACAATGATCATGTCTTGACCTCCTTGGTTGAAGATGTTTCTTGAGATATTTCTATCTCATCGCAATTGAAATCCATGATCAGGTCTTGACCACCTCTACCTCACCTGTTATCACCTCCTTATACTCGACTACCAACAATGTTTCTATCTTTGGTGGCTTTAAAGGTAGTTATCTCAAACCTTTCCACCAATTCTTGTAGGGACCTACATTTGTCTAAATTATGTGAGATGGATCTATAAAACTCATAGTACGCAAATGCTTGGTTAACTAGTCTACTTGTGTAGTAAATGGAACTACATATGGGGGTGGCCATACTTCCTATATATCTCATAGTATTCTCATATCGGTGTAGTGGAAATGGGGATAGTGTAGGTTTAAGTGAAATGCCTCCCTCATTTGTGGGGAATTATTACTCGAGTAGCTTTGTATCCTAAAAATTGTGCACCATACTTCCTCCAATTATCCCTTACCTTTGGCTAGATATTATATTTATTTATATAGGGTAAACAATTGTTGTTGTCATTGGCCTAAGTTTCATATGCATGGGCATTCCCTATTGGGGAATAGGGTGGAACAGGACATGAAACATAAAACACAACACTGTAGATAATCGAAGAGGAACAAAAAATTTTAAAGACATAATAAGGTGGTGTCTAAAGACATCGTTACAACACTTAAGTAGAGTGCTCTATGATCAAAAAATAATAGTGCATATTGCACATATTGATCTGCATGGTCATTGCATGATTTGTATGTGTTTCATGATGGTAAGGATCCAAGGGGTATTCTATTTACATCATCAATATCTAACCAACTTCCATAGAATCCAAAAGATATTTTCCACATGTAATCGTTGGTTATTAGAGTTGAATTTTTCAAATCTGCACTGTCAATTCGGCTCAACAAGGATTCTTGACCCGATTTCCTATGTGTCCAAATTGTAGTGAATTGTTGGGTTGGTCGATCCACCTCCCGACTATCTTTGACTGTTGGTTGATTGTCTGATCTAGGTGGATATCATTGGCCACCCACCTCTTCCAGTTCACTCACATACAACTTTCATCTTGGCAGTGATAGTTTTCATCTTGAGTCCCAAACTTTCGGGGCCATTTTGAGGCCCTAAACGATGTGTTTTTGGACTTTTGAGGGGGGTAGGGGTTGCCCACGACTTTTCCTAAGTCCCAACAAAATTTGTACTTATTGGATAGACCTTTTTAATGAGGTATTGAATGCCCCAAATGGAGATCATATGCAAAAGTTATGACCCTGGGAAGTTGATGTACCAACTTACCCCAACGGGGCCCACATGAATTTTGGTGCTTCATTTCCTAGGGTTATGTTTTTGGATGTCTAGGGTTTTGGCATTCATGTTTGATGTAAAAATTCTTTTGGAGCCTCATTGTACTCATCTTCTTGTGAATGAGCGCAACCATCACATCTCTTCTCAGAGATAAGCTGCCACCATTCTAGCAAGCTTATTTCATCCTACATTTTACAATTTCAGCATATTTCTTTATTAATAGAATCCAAGTTTTACTGTATCGCTATTATTGTTCATTGAATCTTTGTGTTAATAATATAGATCTATATTCATTTCATTCTACTCATAAAATTCGGATCAGTGGTATCAGAGTGCTTTTCTCCTTTTCATTCTTAATGCATGTCCCCGACGAGGTCAAGGTACAAAGAGTTGGGTCTCGAGCTTGTTTCTCTTGAGTAAAAAGACTCTTGCACGCCCAAGCGACCTTCCATGGTGGGAGAAAAGAAATATGACGGGATAGGAGATCCTTTCAAATTGTTGCTCGAGGAATCCCTCACGCAACAAAGGAATCAAATGATGGATAGTTTTGCGCAAATCCTTCGACGACTACCAACAAGCGACGACTCTTCCTCGAGTAGAGGTGTTGCCCCCTTCAAGGTATAAATAAACTTTAATATTCCTATATTTGAAGGTCAGAGTGACGCAGATGTCGTAGAAAAATGATTGAATCTACTAGAAGGGTATTTTTCTTTCCATAACTTTTCAAATAGAGAAAATATTATTTTTGCACTCCTCAAAGTCATCCCCCATGTCAAATATTGGTGGGATACTTTCTGTGAGAAAAAGGAAACAGAGGAATCCTCATTAATTACAGTCGCACTCACATGGGAGTCCTTCAAGGATACTATTAATAAACAATACTACCCTGTCGGAAGTTATGATGACCTGTATACAAGATGGACCACACTACTGCAGGAAAGGGACCAAGTGGTGCCAGAGTTCACAAATATCTTCCATACCTTGTGCACCAAGATGGTAATAAAAATATTTTGAGTGACATATAGTGCTCAAGTACCATGGTGGTCTACATAGATACATCCAAGAAAAAATGGATTTTCTAGACATCTCGTCCTTGGGAATAGCCTATTGATATGTCGTCAAAATCGAGTAGAAGTTTAAACAAAAAATGTGGTAGTTTGGGTCTAGGAACCCCTCACAATAGAAGCAAGGAAAGGGTAGCCCCAACCCGCAGAACAAAGGGAAGAGAAAATATGGACAACCTTAGGACAACTAGTCTAAGCCGCAAACAAATAAGGACAATGGAAAGACGAAGAAAGATATCGGGAAGTGGTGCAACTTCAATAAGAGCCCCTGGCATAACACTAGTGATTGCCACTCAAAGCAGTCATTCGTGTCTGAGATGAAAGCCTTTGAATCATATACGGGTTCAGAATCTGAGTCAGAACTAGAAAATGGGAGATGGATCATTGATCTAGGTGGATATCGGTGGCCACCCACCTTTTCCAACTGGCTCAAAACAATTTTCTGGCAATTTTGGTAATTTACTATTTTTAGCAGTTTTTAACTTTCGGGGCCATTTTAAGGCCCTAAACAACGTTTTTGGGAAAACGGGGAGCAATATGGTAGTTCCCAAGATATTTCCCTCAATATGAATCTCCTCAACAATACCTTTCCAATGGGCTATCATGTGCCTAAAATGGAGATCGTATGCAAAAGTTACGACCTCGGGAAGTTGATGTACTAACTTACCCAAACAGGGCCCACATGAATTTTGGCGCTTCATCTCCTAGGGTTAGATTTTTGGATGTCGAGGGTTTTTGGCATTCCTTTTTATTGTAAAAAGGCCTTCAGAGCCTGATGGTAATCATCTTCTTGTGAATGCGAGTAGCTGTCACATCTCTTCTCATAGATAAGTTGTCACCATTCTAGCGAGTCTTTCACTCTGTGTTTTTATAGTCTCTGTACATTTCTTTCATTAATAGAAATCGTGTATTACTGTATCTCTGTGTTTATGGTTGCATCTTTGATACATTTCTGTTATATTATTGGATATCCGTGATATCTCTGTGCATTTATTTATTATATCTCTGCTCTCATTTCGTACCGAAAATAATCTAGATCAATGGCATCAGAGCAAGCTTCTCTTGATCATTTTTCAATGCATGTCCCCGATGAGGTCTGAGTATAGAAAGTTGGGTCTTGAGATTGTCTCTCTTGAGGACAACCTCTCTCGCACACCCAAGAAACCCTCAATGGCGGAAGAAAACAAAAACGACAAAGTAGATGATTCTATCAATCTGTTGCTTGAGCAAGATCTCATGCGACAGAGGGACGAAATGATGGAGAATTTTTCCCACATCCTTCAACGCTTGCCGATAGCATCAGACGCATGTTCATCAAGCGACCACTTTGGATACGCCTCTCCTTTTAAGGTACAAGTCAATTTTGATATTCCTATATTTGAAGGTCAGATAGATGCAAATGCCCTAGATAAATGGTTAAATTTGTTAGAAGGCTATTTCTTTGTTCACAATTTTTTCGATAGAGAAAAGATCACCTTCACACTCTTTAAATCTCTCCCCCATGTCAAAAATTGGTGGGAAACTTACTAGGAGCAAAGTTCTACATAGGAGTCTGGAATATATGCGGTCGAGCCCACTTGGGATTTTTTTGTGGATGCGGTAAAGGAACAATATTACCCTGCTTGAAATTATGAGGACCAATACATGATAAATACCACATTGCAGAAAGAGAGGGGCCAAGAAGTTCCAGAGTTCACCAATACCTTCCATACCTTATGCACCAAGCTGGGTATCAAATACTCCGAATGACATTTGGTTCTGAAATACCGCGGGGCTCTACACAGATACATCCAAATTGAAATGGATTTTCTGGACATCTCATCACTCGGTGATGCCTATTGATATGTTGTTAAAATCGAGCAGAAATTTAAGCACCAGAAAAAAATGGGAGTTCAGATATATAAATCCACAACAACCAAAGTATGAAAAAGACAACCCTAACAAATAGTCTCCTGAAAACCAGTCCAAGCCACAGGAAAAAAAGGGTCACGGGAAGACAAAGGACACCGGAAAATGGTGCAATTTTCGCAAAATCTCATGGCACAACACCGATGAATGTCGCTCAAAACAGTCATTGGTGGTCGAGATCAAAGACAAGGAGTTGAACCCTGATTCAAAATCCGATTCTGAAAACACTGGTAAAAGACAGATCATCGATGCAGACCCCACTGCTATTGTTGTGACCACAACAATTCAACCAGAAGAACCAACAGATCCAGAAGAGGGGGAACACCTTTTTCATTCTCAGATGTGGGTGAAGGGGACTCTACTACATTTTATTGTTGATAGTGGAAGCTATAAGAACTTCATCTCAGCAGAGGTCGTCAAATAGTTGGGATTGTTGACAACACCACACCCGCAACCATACAACATCGGGTGGCTTCGCCAAGGACGAGATATTCGTGTCAGCCAACAATTTCTATTATCATACAACATCGAACCCTTCAAGGATGAGGTATTATGTGATGTTTCCCCACTGGATGTCTGTGATGTGCTCTTGGGCCAACCATATATGTGGATACGCCATGTTGTTTATGAGTCTTGACCCCGTACTGTCATTTTTACTTTGGGGGTTCATCTCTATAGGATACCAGAGGTAGTTGCAACTATTTTTCCACCTAAATAGTGCCGCAAGGTAGTATCTCATACTGCAAAATTCAACTTCTTCACAATCTGTTCAAAAGGGGAACAGAAGGACACTACAACCACTACAACCTCACCCCAAGCACCTTCTATCCAAAAAAAATAGGTTGACAAGGTTGCAACAAAGCGTAAAGATTCCTTCTGCACACAGGCATCTCATATAGACAGACTGGCTAAAAAAATCCAACCCTTCCAGCCACATGTTTGTGACAACCTTCAACAAGATAAGCAACGCAACTTCTCCAACAAGGCAAGCAACTCATCAAGATATAGATTCAACAAATGATTTTCCCTCTCCCTCGAGCACTCAATGCAATGGAGACCATTTCTTCTTAAGGAGGGAGGATTAATCTAGGTAGATATCGATGGCCACCCACCTTTTCCAACTGGCTCAAAATAGTTTTCTGGCAATTTTGGTAATTTACTATTTTTAGTAGTTTTTAACTTCTGGGGCCATTTTGAGGCGCTAAACGACATTTTTGGGAAAATGGGGAGAATTATGAAATTTTCCTCGATATTTACCCCAAAATGAATCTCCTCGATGATACCTTTCCAATGGACTATCATGCGCCTAAAACAAATATCATATGCAAGAGTTACGACCCCAGGAAGTTGATGTACTAACTTACCCAAACGAGGCCCACATGACTTTTGGCGCTTCATCTCCTAGGGTTAGATTTTTGGATGTCGAGGGTTTTGGGCATTCTTGTTTATTGTAAAAATGCCTTCATAGCCTCATGGTAATCATCTTCTTGCGAATGCGAGTAGCCGTCACATCTCTTCTCAGAGATAAGATACCACCATTCTAACGAGTCTTTCACTCTGTATTTTTACAGTCTCTTTACATTGCGTTCATCAATAGAAATCATGTATTACTGTATCTTTGTTTTTATGGTTGCATCTCTGATACATTTTTGTTATATTATTGGATATCCACGATATCTCTATGCATTTCTTGATTATATCTTCGCTCTCATTTCATGCTGAAAATAATCCAGATCAATCATTCACGCAGAACCCAGTGCCATCGTTGCTACCACGAAGATCCATCCTGGTGAACCTAATGAGCCAAAGGAAGGCAGGCACCTCTTTCATTCATAGATGTGGGTGAAAGGCACCCCGTTGCACTTCATTGTTGACAGCGGTAGCTAGAAGAACTTCATCTCAGCGGAGGTCGTCAAGCGGATGAACCTACCAACAACTCCGCACCTGCAACCCTACACCATCGGATGGCTCTACGAAGGAAGCGATCTCCGCATTAGCTAAAAGTGTCGTCCGTCTTATGACATCAAGCCCTTCAAAGATGAATTATTGTGTGATGTTTCTCCCCTTGAAGTTTGTGATGTTCTTTTGGGCCAACCTTATTTATGGAAATGTCATGTTGTATAAGAGTCTTGGCCTCACAATGTTATTATTACTTTGGATAGGAAATTGTAAATGATACCCGAGATAGTCCCACCTAGTTCCATTTCCTTGATCTCTTCCAAACAATGTAGAAATTTCATCTCTCAGATTGAGAAGTTTTTCTTCTTCATGATTCGCTCTTAGAGTGGGAGAAATATTGCAACCACATCCATGGCCTTCGCAGCTGACCTCTCCATGTAGTAGAAGAAAGTGTATAAGGTCGTGGAAGAATACAAAGACATATTCTCCTCACCTATTGGGTTAACTCTACACTATTAGGTCAATCATTCCATCAACCTGACCCACAGAGCACCTCTACCCAATGGGACAATATATTGCCACTCTCTATTAAAAAATGAGGATATCAAGCGTCAGATCCAAGAAATGCTCGACAAGGGGCACATCTGACCCATATCAACACCTTGTGGAAGCCCAATCATGCTTGTGCAGAAGAAAGACGAGACCTGATAACTCTGCATTGATTACTGGGCCTTAAATAAAATCACAGTTAGGAACCGGTACCGATTCCACGAATCGACGATCTCCTTGATCAGCTCAAGGGGGAAAAATACTTTAGTAAGATTGATCTAAATTTTGGCTACCATCAAGTCCCAACAGAGGAAACAAATGTATGGAAGACTACCTTCAAGTCAAAATAAGTTCTTTTTGAATGGTTGGTCATTCCCTTTGGTTTGAAAAATGCAGCAGCAAATTTCATGAGGATGATGGAGGATATCTTACAGCCTTTCACCAATTATTTTGTAGTGGTGTACCTGGATGACATCCTCATCTACATCGAGACTTGGGTAGAACACTTGCAACATATTCATGAGGTTATGCACACTCTTCGACAACAAAATCTATATGCCAACTTGGAAAAATGCTCCTTCGAAATTGACAGGCTCCAATACTTATGCTACATTGTTGATAAGCATGGTGTGCATGTGGATCCAACCACGATCAAGGTCATCCATGATTGGCCAACCCCAACCACGCTCAATGAGCTTCAGAGTTTCTTAGGTCTTGCCAATTTCTATTGTAGGTTTGTGTTGGGATTCTCCCATATTGCATGGGCCCTAAGCCAAGTAACCAAGGGTTTTGTTAAGGAAAGTTTTGTGTGGGGCATGTCCCAACATCAAGCATTCGATGATTTGAAGCAACACTTTTTCTTAGCCCCAGTTCTTTCATTACCCGACCTGCAACAACCATTTAAGATCGAGACAGATGCTTCAAACTATGTTGTGGGTGCAATTCTCACTCAACCCAACCACCCCATGGCCTATCATAGTCAGACACTATCAGATGTCATACGTAAGTACCCTACTTACGACAAAGAAATGTACTCCATTATGAAATCCTGCTACGAGTGGAGACATTACATTCTCGGGAAGGAGACAATCATCCACACTGATCATAAGTCGTTGCAGTTCATGTAGACACAAGGAAAATTGCAGAATGAACACCATTAAAAGTGGTCCACATAATTGTAGCAGTTCCACCTCAAAATCAAGTATTAGATAGGAAGTACCAACCACATCACTGATTTCCTCAGCCGACCTCCAGTCGTGGCACTCACCACAGTGCTAGACTCTTGCGGCCACATGAGCTATGGATGGTCCCAACTCTATGAGAAAGATCCTGACTTCGCCACCACCTACAATATGTTGGGTGAAAACACGACTGTCACTAATTTCCATCTTCAGGATGGGTTGTTGTGCCATCTAGGCCATCTCTACGTTCCATCAAGTGAGTGAGTGAAGATGATTTGTGAAGCCCACTACAGTCGGGTGGCAAGACACTTATTCATAGAAATGATAGTGGTAGTGATGCAACAAAATTTCTATTGATCGAAAATTCAACAGGATGTCAACAAGTACATTAAGTCCTACACTACTTGTGTTATTGCCAAACCAAACACTAAGAAAAAAAGGCAAGTACACCCCTCTTCCTACTCCTGATAGGCCCTGGGAATCCATCTCAACGGACTACATGTTGGGCCTTCCATCCACCAAGTGGGGAAATGACCATTCTTTTGTGGTTGTTGATCACTTTTCTAATATGGCGATTATGGTCGCCTGCAATAAGAGCATCATAGTGGAGACCACTACCAAGATATTATTTGAACAAGTGTGGGTACATTTTGGGATACCACAAACCATTATCTCATATCGGGATAATTGGTTCCTCAACATATTATGGTTGATCATCTGGTCACTGTTGGACACCAAGCTCACCAAATTCACTGTTTTCCACCCCAAAACAGATGGCCAAACTGAGGTCGTCAACAAGATGATCGTGCATATCCTGCGCATGTACAATTCCAAGCACCCTCGCACATGGGATGAGAGTCTTCCCTATGTTCAACATATCTACAAAAAATCCATACATAGCTCAACCAACCACATCCCCTTTCAGGTGCGGTTGGTATTTTAGCCATTGGGTCCCATGGATGTTGCACTACCCCTTGCGACCACCTAGGAAGACTCGTCCCATGCTCAAATTGAAGCTGAAAAATCCACCTGGTTCATTGAGAGGATCCAACACACTCACCAATAGGTTAATGATATTTTATAGAATTCCAATGCCAAGTACAAGCAACGCCATGATCAACATTGGGTGCCACACAAGTTTCAGGTGGGAGACAAAGTTTGGTTTCACTTGCAAAAAGAATTCCTTACAGGGCCCCATCAGAAACTTTGTCCACTCCGCTATGAACCTTACACCATCACCAAGTATGTGGGCGATAATTCTTTTGAGCTTAATATTCCCCCCTTAGCTTGCACCCAATGTTCAATGTGGATCTCCTTCAACCATATTTTCCACCATTATTGGACACCTTAGAGATAACAGAACAATTGACACCAACTTAGCTCAACCCTGACTACATGAAATAGGAATCCAATGATCATATTGTGGACACAAAGTTCAATGGCACTCACCAACAAAATATCCATCTTTATCGGGTTGTCAAGGCAGGGCAACTCCTACACCAAGGCAAGTGGCTCACCCAGGGCCAAATTCAACAAAAGTTTCTTCATCTAATGGAGGAACTCAACAAAATGGAGACCATTGCTTCCTAAGGAGGGAGGATTCATCCAGTTTGTTATCAGTGGCCACCCACCTCTTCTATTTGGATCACATACAAATTTCATCTTGGCATTGACAATTTTCATCTTGGCAGTTTTTTTCTAGATTTTCGAGTCCCAAACTTCCAGGGCCATTTTGAGGCCCTAAATGACGTTTTTTTGGACCTTTGGGGGGTCAGGTGATTTTCTTAGCATGACCTAACCCCCATGGAAGTTGTACTTATCAAATATACCTTTCCAACGATGTATCAAACACCCCAAACAGAGATCGTATCCAAAAGTTACAACCCCAAGAAGTTGATATACCAACTTACCCCAACTGGGCCCACATAACTTTTGTCACTTCATCTCCTAGGGTTTGATGTATAGGGTTTTGGAATTCATGTTTGATGTAAAAATTATTTTAGAGCCTCATTGTACTCATATTCTTGCGAATGAGCACAATCATCACATCTCTTCTCAGACATAAGGCGCCACCATTCTAGCAAGCTTGTTTTAGTCTACATTTTACAGTTTCAACATATTTCTTTATTAGTAGAATCCAAGTTTTACTATATGTCTGTTATTTTTCATTGAATCTTTGTGTTAGTAATATAGATATGTATTCATTTTGTTCTTCTCATAAAATATGGATCATTGTTCGACCAATAGGCATGTCGACTACTCTACCAACCGATGTAGTGTGCTGGTCGATCACCCGACCGACTGTATCTAGGTGTAGATTGACCTATCGACCTACTAAACTCAGAATATGTGTGATGAACCATCAATTGTTGAATTTTCAAGCCACCCCCCCCATCAACACATGTCTTTGGATATTCAGGAGGTGAAATTATGTCATTATGAAACCCCCCTATAATTGCAACTTCCTAAATCTTAAGCATCGTGCAAAGCTTGATAAATGTAGCTTCAACTAATTTTTTGGTGAATATATCAACAACCTAATCATTTGTTTTGCGATATTCAAGAGAGACAAAGTTCTCATGAACCAATTGTCTCAAATAGTGAGCATTGAGCTCAACATTATTCATCTTATTGTGGGAAACATGATTGTCAGCAACATGTATAACACTTTGGTTATCACAGTATATTGTTGTCAAGGTATGAATAAGAAGGCCAAGTTCTCCAAAAAGTTGGTGTATCTACACTGCTTCAATACATGCTTGGATGGAGCCACAATATTTTGCTTCCATAGTTGACAAAGAGACTACCTTATGTTTCTTTCACAACCACACCGATGGTCCAGTGCTATAACTAAACACATAGCTGGATGTGGAATTTTGATCATCACTGTCGCCGACCCAATAGGAGTTGGTGAAGATGACAAATAAATCTTAACTTCAACAATACTTGATACCAAAATAAGTGGTACCATTGAGATATCATAGAATTCGTTTGACTGCTTTCCAATGGCTTTCTTTAGGGTCCTACATAAACCATGAAATCAAACTAACAACAAAGGAAATGTTAGGTCGACTATGAGTAATATAAATAAGACTGTTGACCAGCTGTCGATAAAGTGTAGCATCAACTGCGGGTGTTTAACAATTTTTGGTAAGCTTTTCTCCAGACTGAAAGGGAGTATCACAAGGCTTGCAATCATCCATTTTAAAACGAGTCAACAAATCAATCACATATTTAGACTGATAAATGAAAAATCCATTACATAGTCGTAATACTTGAAGACCCAAAAAATAATGTAGAGTACCAATATGTGTCATGTCAAAGAAGTCAACAAATTGTTTCTTCAATCTAAGGATGAGATCATTATTATTTCCAGTAATGATAAAATCATCTACATATACAACAACAATCAAGGTATCTCCATTGGTATGGAGTACATACAAACTATAATCAAATTCACAACTTTTGAAACCAATTCGAAGAAATAAACAATCGATCTTAGCATACCAAGCTCGGGGAGCCTGGTTCAAACCATAAAATGACCTTTTGAGTTGATAAACCAAGTTATAATTTGTCACAAATCTAGGTGTTTGTTCCATGAAAATTTCTTCAGATAGGTCTCCATGAAGAAATGCACTCTTCACATCCATCTAATGGATTCCATCCAAAGAGAGCAACAAGGTAAAGAATCAATCAAACAAAGTTCATATTTGAAACAATTGAAAATTTCTCAATGTAATCAATGCCTTCTTGTTGAGAGAATCCCCTCGCAATTAGGCATGATTTATGTTTCTCAACAACACCTTCAGAGGTAAATTTGGTATTGTAGACCCATCGAAACTTCACAATTTTATTTCCTTGTGGTCAAGAAAATAAGTCCCAAGTGTGATTCTTCAAAAGAGAATCAATTCCAATCTGCATAGCTTGCTCCAATTCAAGTCATCCTTAATAATCTGAGTAGGAACGAATATCAAAAGTTTCAAGCACATGAGTCATGAGGGAAACACTGACATGTTCCTTCTAACTTCAAGTTTGTCGCTCGAAGGAGACATCTCCTGCATAAACTCTGACAACTCCAATGTTATTGGCACCCCATCTGGGTAGGCAAGAAATAGGTGAACCATCGTTCACTTCAGTAGGTCAATAAGAATTCAAAGGGTATTTAGTCGATGGACCAGTTGAAACAAAGGACAACAGACTATTCGACTCAGAGTTTGATGGTCTAGTCGAAATAGGAACAATGTTCGACTGTCTAGTTGAATGACTGAAGTATGGAATAGGAGAACCAATGTCAGAGACAATGTTAAAGGGATCATTGTGTAGCAATCCAAAGGATGAATTCAACAAATTAATGCCAAAAGAGTTCTCATCAAACAATACATTTCTTCTAATAATTATTTTTCATTTGACAGGATCAAATAATTGATAGGATTTTGACTCTTCAGATTAGCCCATCATGATGCAAGCATGACTCTTTGCATCCAACTTCTTTCTACAATCATAAAAAATGTGAGCCTAGGAAACACATTCAAACACACAGAGGTGGTCGACTGAAGGCTTATTTTCACTCCATTGTTCGACTGAAGTCATGGAAGGAACAACTCAAGTCAAGATGCGATTAAGAAGATATTTTGCATAATACACCGCTTCAGCCCATAAGTGAGGAGGAAAATCTTTAGCCTACAAAAGACATATAGAAAGTTTGACTAACATCTGATTCTTATGTTCTACAATGCCATTATGGTGAGGTGTGTGAGGAACTAACCACCACTAGTCAATACCAATTCAAACCAGGTATTATTCAAAGGTTGATTTACACACTCACCGCCATTATATAATATTAATCATTTGATGGGTCGACCACACTGCTTTTCAACAAAGGCTCTAAACTCCTTAAATTTTTCAAAGACAAGGTTCTTATTCCTCATAAAGTAAACCCATGTAAAGAGAGAGAAATCACCAATGAAAATCCAAATATAATTTGCACTTGCTAGTAAAGGTATATTGATGCAACATACATCATTGTGAACCAACTCCAGTAGGTTTTGTGCTCACCATGCTTTGCCATAGTTGAATGGTGCCTAATGATGCTTCCCAAGCACACAATCCTTACAGATTCCTTCACGGGGAAACACTTTAGGTAAACCTTCAACCATGTTTTGAGTTTCCAGTCCCTGCATACTTTGGATATTCAAGTCTCTGATTCACTTATGCCAAATTTGAATTCGCTCATCAGTGTGAGAAACAAGTGCAATCAGTTTAGTCTCAGGTCAAGTCGTGTCACACAATTTGTACAAGTTTTCCATCTAGTAGAGAAGCCCGTCGGAAAAATTCGACTTTCCTTTCTTTCAATAATGAACATAGAACCTATCTAGCCAAAATTCCACAATCTTACATGTATATGTTAACTGAGCAAAAAACAATATATTGACACTAAGATTTAGCACATGATAGACATATACAATCTTCCCTTATCGACAAGCAACATCACCCTGACCAACAACATCTAGAGAAAAATCATCAACAACATAGATTTTCCTCTAATTAGCTTCATCCAACCATGTGAACAAGGAGGCATCCTTATCCATGTGATGAGTGCACCTAGATTCAACTGCCCATTCATTCTACACAGAGTGAGACAACAAGGCTTAAGAAATTTTGAATTGGAAGGTGAAATTTTGAATTGGAAGGAATTTAACATTCTCATATAAATCATCCCGCTTCTTATAACATAGATTCTCCACATGTCTAGTCTTTCCATGTTACTAACATGTCTTCTTCTTTTGACTTTGATAAGGTGTGTCTATCTACCCTTAGGTTTCTAGTCTCAATATGCAGGTTTTTGTGTAGAGGCATCAAATCGTACTCTACCCTTGGAATCCATCTTGATCTTTCCCTTGAGAAATTGGGCCTAGTGTTTACCACCAATATTTCCTTCTTCAAGCAGTATGTGTTGATGAATAATCAAAATAACATTGAAAGCTTCAAAGGTGTAATCCTTACCATCTTCCTTGTATTCTTGGTAGTTGGTGAGAAAAGTTAACATGAACACGTCAGATGGTGTTCTCAAATTCATCAGGACCAACTTGATGAGTTGTCCATATTTCTTCTAATGGTTCTTTCCACATTCACCCAATTTCAATTGGAGTTCTTTGACATGCGCCAAATATTCCTCCATTTTTTCAAAAGAATGAGAATCAAGAGAGATCGACTCTTTCTCCAATTGCATGATGTGACTCTCGTCGACTTGGTTGAATAACAACTTCAACATCTTCCATACTTGATGAAGGTAGTCAATTCCACTGAGGTAAAATTGAATCTCCCGCGAGATATAGGTCATGGGGACCTCTATAGGCTCATTCGTCTTGCCCTCAACAATGAACTTTTCTTGGTCATCTATTGGATCTTGAATTGCAACCTTCATATACTACCACATTCCTTTTCTCTCCAGTAGGGTTTCCATATCTAGTGCCCATATTGCATAACATGATCCATTTAGAACAACAAAATCAATATTTGAAGCTATCGTTGATATCTAGACATAAAATTGATATGTTTCAAAGGTTCCAATCAGAAAACCACCAGTCCAGAGTCAATTACACAAAATATCTAATTCAACGAGGTTTGTAGATAATAGGTCAACGTTTTAAACCATTAGCTTTGATACCATGTTGGGGAATAGGGTGGAACACGACATGAAATAGAAAGAACAACACTGCATATAATCAAAGAGGAAAAAATGTTTCAAAGATAGAGGGTGGTGTCTAAAGACACCATTAAAACACTTAAGAGGATTGCACTATGCTCGGAACATCACAATGCATATTGCACATATTGGTAGGCATGATATATTGAACGATCTGTATAAATTGCATGGTGATAATGACCGAAGGGGTCTGGTATTTATAGCCTCAAGATCTAACCATCTTTCATAGAATCCATAATATCTTGTCCACATGTAACCATTGGTTGTTAGAGTTGACTCTGTCAAATCCGCGTTGTCGATTTGACTCAACAAGGATGATCGAACCGACCACTTATGCATCGAACTTGTAGTTGATTTTTGGGATATTTGATCCATTTCCTGACTATATTCGAATAATGGTCAACTGTCCGACCGACACACATGTTGACTACTCGACCGACTGATGTAGTGTGTTGGTCGATCGCTTGATGAACTATATCCAGGTGTAGGTAAAACTTTCGACCGACTGAAATCAAGAGATGTGTGATGAACCATAAATGCTTGATGTTCCAACATTATGAATCTAGCCCTATGAACCAATAAAAGTCTCCCCACTAGGTCATACTATTTGTCCTTTTAACACATACACTTTCTCATGCAACCATCAACTAGTTCTTCTCCCATTCTCTTCAAATATTCTAACTCCCTTATTCTTTCTTCATCATTACCTTTTTACTTACCTCTCACACCATAACTCCAATCCATTCTTTGATTGCTTGGTCACTTACATATAATATAGTCATTGCTATCACATAATTTATATTTTCCCAATCCTAAAGGCAAGTAGGCCTAGATTGACATAACAGAGAGGTAACCCTATCATTGTCACCCCAATAGGGTACCTCTTTCTATTTAGGAGGAGGAAAACCTCACTCCAAGGGAGACATCCTAGGACCTAGTTGATTGATGAAGGGCAAAAAGATACGGTGAAAACCCACCCCTCTCTTCGGGTCACTCAGTAGAAGAAGTCACTTTGGTGAAGTTGAAAGGGACAAGGAAAAATGAAAATGGGTTTGTACCCGCCCTTTACAAATGAAACATCAAACGTTAGTAGAAGCAATTATAATCAATGAATTCTTAAACAAATTATGTGCTTCCTAAACAAGTTACTATACAATGAAAGCGAGATCATAGTAGCATCAATGTATCTTGAAAGGTGCAAGTTATGATGACAAGGAAGAGATACAATAGTATTGCAAACTTGATAATGGTTTGTCACTCACACTTTTCAAGATAAATACAAGTCAATGAATGACTTAAATGGTTTTCCAAACATTTATAACAACATTAATTAATGATGACAACAACAATGAAACCACTTCAAAAATGTACTATAATAAAGGAAGACACTACTTCAATATCCAATGATTATAGTTTTCTTAGTACAAATGCCCAATGGTTTTATGGATGATTTTAGGGATGTTAGGGATGCAACAATGGTTGTAACAACAACTATGATAGTGGTAACAACTTCAGAATTTTTACTCTAAAAAGGCAATTAAACGCACACTTTAACACTTATTGATAGTACCTTTCCTTATACAATTCTAGGATGACTTAGATGGTTAGAAGGCTAATACAAGCTACAAAATGATAGTTGTAGTAGTGATTATGACAACAACAAATTAGTTTTTAGTATTTCTAGACTAGGTTAGCAAATTAGTAGAGTATGAAGTGAAAGAGTTTGAGTATGAAGTGAAGGAGTTTGAGTTGAGTCTTGTAAAGAAGTAAGAGAAGAGGACTAGTGCCTTCAAGGGTAATGGAGTCAAGGAGGACGACTTCTTCTAAGGCTGTAAATTAATGATGATGATGCACAAAAGTCTAAGAGGGAAAAAACATAGGAGAAGTAGTAACTTAAGTACTCCTAGGCTTTGACCTCAAGAGACAGGATGTTAGGGTGTATGCAATTCTAGGCCCTAGCGCCTTGCTCTCCTTAGCCTTTTTATGTAGTAAAACTTATGCAACAATAACTAAGTCTAAACCCTTAGAGTGCTAGCAATTTAGGGCTCTAGGGTTTCACTAGTTACTAGATCAATTCAATGAAAATCTTGGCAAATAAAAAGTAAGAAAGTAGCAACTTAAGTTTCTTACTTCAAGCATTAAATACACCATGCAATTTCATAATATTGTATGAGCAAATAAAACCATTCAATAGATGACAAAATGCACATTTCACTTACTTGCATCAAGAATAATCATGAGAATACCATGCAAGATCACCGTAAAACTTCCAAAATTGATCCAAGTTGCAAAAATCATCCTTAAACAAGAGTGGCACCTCACAATTTCAGCCAATAACCCTAATAGGGCACAAATTTCAGACCTCTTGTCTCCAATGACAAGTTATGATGAAATTAAATGTCACTTTCTATTTATTTATACCAAATCAGGACCTAAATTAATTTAATTTCAAAACTACTGGGCCGACTTGGCCAATTTGTTACAAAAATTAAATTCTGACCAAATTAAATAAATTTGCATCTAAAATCTCCTTCAAGGGTGACGACATGCCCCTCTAAGGTGACATTAAGCCCCATATGTGGGGCGTTGAGCAAGGAAAGTGGAATGCTTGGCCTCCGGAGGCCTAAAATGATGCCCACACGTGCCACAAGCCTCACAGATGCCTCCAAAGATGAAACCCTATCTCTGGATGACGTCTAGGGATATCATGGTGACGTTCAGGCCTCCCAAGGCCATCGCCCAAGTGAATGAAGGTAGGTCTTGTCTATCTAAGGCCTGACAGAGTGCCTCCAAAGGTAACGTCCTTTCTTCATCTAATGCAAACCTTCAAACTCTTCTTACCCCTGGTTGGGGTTTCGACATCCATTTGTTGGTTTTGATCCCCCATGAAGGTTTGAGCTAATCATTCCCTCATATGTACTTGTCCACCGAGAAAGGTCCATGATACTCAAACTCATTACCTCATGGAGAAAGACTTACCACTACTTCAGGACTAGGTTGGTGTGATGGATACTATTGATGGTGATACGTGGACTGCACTAAAGAAAAGAGGGACCCTTCGGGGCCATGCTCAAGTCGTTTGGATCTCAATACTCCATGTCTAGAACTTGTGGGCCTCGAGACATGATCTCCTTAGTTATCCCTAGACTAGAGGATAACAATCACCATTGTTCAATTATTAAGGCTCTTTCTCAAGATCTTTCCTCTCTGCTAAACTTTGTGTATCCTCCATAATATCCTTTCCATTCAAGCCTTCATCCTTACCACATCTATTGTAGTCGACCCCAATATAGATTTCAATCATTTTCTAATGACAAAAATTTTGGTAGATTTTATATCGTTGCAACATTATTCTTTACCACTTTGTAATGCTCTCGTATAACATGAGCATCATCTATACTATCTCGCTTCTAAGATAACCAAAATCTAAATTAATCCGTGAAATTCATTTGGGTATATATATATATATATATATATATATATATATATATATAACATTCTTTAGCTCTTAGTTCTATGTATACATATATTGGACCAGCCAAATAAAAGATATTTGTGCTAGAATTTCATCACGACATATTAAGAAATAATAAAATTTTACCATAAATTCAAATGTCTAATGGGTTTGCCACTTACTCCTACTCTCTAAAATAAATAGGTTGTTGCCCGATTCCACCTTATGTGAAGTTGCATACGGCAGGACGCACTTTCCATTTTTTCACATGTTGAGAAACCATATCCAAAGTTCTAAATTTACATAGGGTAAATCTCTTCACAATCTCGAGTGGTTTATACTAATTTCTCCACATGCAAACACATGAATTTTATTTGTTTTACATAGAAATTGTACATGCAGACTTTGTTTTTAATGTCATTTAAATTCAATATTTAAAACATGGTAACCTACTTAATACATTCTCCTTCCTTTTATACAAAACGAATCTCAATGATGTCAACTTCTTATCAAAAGAATTTGGAATACTCGATTTACAAGAAATATTCGCATCACATGTGCCATCGAATAGATTCCCATTTACATAAGGTAATTTCATGTACAACAAATATGTTTATGTTTTAACTTTTTCATGGGATATATACAAATGTGATGTATCTCATTTTAAATATATATCACATGTG
>JASDQU010500607.1:78504-90594 GCA_032191745.1 Picea mariana | reverse complement strand
TGAAGAAGTCTATATGGAACAACCAGAGGGTTTCAAATTGTCTGATAACCCTGACTTAGTATGCAAGCTGAAGAAAGATTTATATGGTTTAAAACAAGCCCCTTGAGCCTGGTATCATAGACTGGATACGTATCGCAAAGAAAAAGGGTTCAAGAGAGGAACAACTAACAACAATCTGTATATTAAAATAGAGGATAATAATTTGCTCATTGTACTGGTCTATGTAGATGACATCATCTTTGGATGTAATAAGGATTCATTGGTACAATGGTTTTCTTCTGCCATGGAGTCTGAATTTGAAATTTCTATGATAGGAGAACTATCATTTTTTCTTGGTCTGCAAATTACTCAGAGGCCCAAAGGGATGTTCATTTCTCAAGAAAAATATCTAAGAGAAATGTTGAAAAGGTTTCAAATGGAAGATTCTAAACCTGTGGGTACACCTATGGTAATTGGATGTAAATTAAGCAAGGATGATGATTCACCTGGTGTTGATCAAAGCTCATATTGATCAATGATAGGAAGCATGTTGTACATCACAACATCTTGCCCAGACATAATGCATGTTGTAGGAATGGTAGGAAGATATCAGGCTGCACCTAAACAGAGTCATTTGCAAGCTATCAAAACGATATTCAGGTATTTGAAAGAAACAATGACTTATGGTCTGTGGTATCCCAGAAATAAAAATCTTCAGTTGACTGCTTATTCAGATGCAGATTGGGAAAACTGTGTTAATGAGAGAAAAAGCACCACTGGAGGAGCATTCTTCCTGGGTGACTCCTTAGTAGCCTAGCTTAGTAAAAAGCAAGGTTCCATTTCTTTATCAACCATAGAGGTAGAGTACATTGCTACTGCTACCTGTTGCACTCAGGTATTATGGATGATTCAGACACTTGCAGACTTGGAGGTAAAATACACTACACCGATCCCAATTCATTGTGATAACACTAGTGCCATCAGTGTGTCTAAAAATCCTATCTTCCACTCCAAGACCAAGCATATTCCCATAAAATATGATTTTTTGAGAGAGCAGACCTCCAATCAGGTTGTTCAAGTCCATTGCATTCCAACCACAGAACAAATTGCAGACATTTTTACTAAACCTCTACCCAAGACACCATTTGAATATCTCAAACAGAAGTTGGGTGTTATGCCGTCTCACATGTAAGAAAGTCCATCCTGTCAGGGGGAGTCTTGTATTGAGTGCATATCTGATATCTCATAAAATTACTGCAACAACTCAGGGGGAGCATGTTTTTTTTGACATTGATGTCAAAGGGGGAGAAAAGAAGTGGTCTGGATCAGATGCTACAGTTGGAGGTCCAAACAGGTTAGCACAACCGTTCAGGGTTGCAATCAATGCCAAAGGGGGATATTGTTGGAAGGTTTACAGTTGGGAGTAAGCTTGTCATTGATGGCAAGAACAGTGATGGAAAAGAACAATGATGGAAAGAACATCGAAATCGTGAAGTGACAAAATCGCAAGGTGGATGAAATCGCGAAGCGGAAAAATCGCGAAGTTGTATGAAATAGTGAAGCAGCAAAATCACGAAGTGGCAAAATCGCGAGAAGATCTGGGCCATAGGATCTGGGGTATCTATGAAGGCTCAATAGTTGTTAGATATGGTGAAGCTGCAAGGCGGATAAGTCCAAAAGTCATCCAACTCCCCAAAACTGTGAAGGAATCCTGGTCGTCCATCAGGGACAGTCGTGGACCATTGATCCATAGGACACGTGGCGAAAGATCGTCATGTCGCTGACTGGAAAGTCAAAGGAACGGGGTTCCCTAACCTCTCGATTTCGCGATATGCGAAATCGTGAAACAATCTCAGCTGTCAGATCAAGGTTTGATCTGGACCGTTGATCTGACTCCATCTCAAAGTTTTGCATATCGCGACTTGGAGTGACGGGAACCTCCATCGCAGAATCGTGAGATGTGAACTCACGATAAGATCTGGACCGTCAGATCAAGGTGTGTTCTGGACCGTTGATCTAAGCTCCATCTCGGAGCTTCGCCTATCGCGACTTGGAGAGGTAAGAAACATAACCATTGAAATCGCGATATGCAAAATTGTGATTTAATCTCAGCCGTCAGATCAAGGTGTGGTATGGACCGTTGATCTAAGCTTCATTTCGGAGTTTTTTCTATCACGACGTAGAGTGACAAGAACCTCTATCAAAGGAATCGCGAGATGCGAATTCACGATGAGATCTGAACCGTAGATTCATCGAGCTCGTGGACCATTGATCTAAGATTCATTTCAGAGTTTCGCCTATCAGAACTTGGAGTGACAAGAACCTCCATCGAAGGAATCGCGAGATGTGAATTCACGATGAGATCTGGACCGTAGATTCATCGAGATCGTGGACCATTGATCTCAGTTCCATCTCGGGGTTTCGGGGATCGCGACTTGGAGAGTCAAGATGCCTCATCTCCAGACTCACGAAATGCGAATTCATGAAAAACACTTTTTGCATAAGTGCTTGGTCATGGCCATGGTCATATAGAGGAAGGAGCTATCGCAGAAAAGATTTGCATCGGAGCTTCAAAGATCGCGACATGAAATGTCAAGACACTTGGCCACAGGAATGCTGAAATGCCGAAACCCAATTTAAAGGCAAGATTAATAAAGTTCATCCAATGGTGCAGATAAAATTGAGCACGATTGAAGGGATAATGTTGATCCTCATAGTGTAACTACTTGAAACCATTGATGGTTTCTACCATAGGATGCGAAAAGACTTCGGTGTGATTTCCAGAGGAGCTGAAGAGTTACATGGAATCTGCCAGTGGAATGAAGATGATTCATGGAGGAAATTGATAGTTGGATGAGGGTTGGAGCTCGTAATTGAAACACAAAGGATGAGCTCGACTGTAACAGAGAAGACGAAGAGTCTCAACTGCGAGAGAGAAAAATGAATCTCGACATAAAACCTAGTGATGATAGACACAGGGGTTGAACTGCCAGAGAAGCTGAAGAGTCACGATGATGATCACGCAGAGCACTTGAGATGTGGAGGAGATTGGCACGGTATGAGTATGCAGAGGAATGGCAAATATTGCATGCACAAGAAGCACAGAAGCTATAAATACACTGTACAGAGAAGAGATGAGGTTGTTGTTGTTGTTGGAGTTGTTGTGGATGTTGTTGTTGAAGGTGTTTCATGCATGAAGAAGGATCAGAGTGTAGCAGCTGAAAAGAACAGAAGAAGAACTGTGCAGCGAATGGACATGGTGCACAGAGCATAAAAAGTAGAAGAAAAGAATGGGCAGCAGATGCATGCAGGAAAACAGTGAGGAAGTCTGAGTAGCAAAATCTTGTAGAACAATGATAAGACTGGTAAGCTGTTATTGAACACTTTATCACTGTAATAGGTTTCAGTATTTCGTATTCACAATCCAGGGTGGTTGGGAGGTGCTAGGGAGGACTAGTGTCCTCAGAGGTTCAAGTGGGTGCTTGAACACAGGGAATTGGTGCTTCCTTCTAGTTGGTGCTAGAGAAATCAGGGAGTTGGTGCTTCCTTCTAGTGGGTGCTAGAGAAAAACAGAGAGTTGGTGCTCTCAACAAGTTGCAGCTTGCAAAACAGAGGTTGTAGCCTCACAATAAGTTGGTTCTCATATGTATGATAATGTAAAGAATGTAAGTAATACTTATCATATAAAGAAGAAGAGGTTTTTATCCTGTATGGGTTTCCTTGGGAAATATCTGTCTCTATGTTTCTCATATATGTGACTGATGCTGAATGTGCCATTGTTTATTTCCCTGCATTATTGTGATCATCATTGAGTGCCTTGTAAATATTTTAAGAGAATCATAATTGTTTAAGGACGGTAACAACTAATTCACCCCCCCTCTCAGTTGTCCAACAGGGTTCACCTGTAACAAGAGGATTTGTTACAGGGTAACCTAATTTCTCAGGTGCCCTTTGTTCCTCTAGACTGACCTTCAACATTTTTAGATTGATTTTTATCTTCCAGCTCTTCATTTTAAACATCTTATTAGGTTTTACCAAGGATGCAGAAATGGTTATAGAGTGTGGGATTCTAACCCAATTTGCGGTAGAAATTTTTCTTTCTAGAGTAGCACCCTCTATTTGTGGTTCTTATGCACGAGTTGAGTTGTCTCCACTAGTGTTTCCTATTATACCATCAATCTATTTTGCCTCATGCCCTTCCATGTTTGAATCTTGCGAATGGATGGATTTCTCCCCAAGAGAACCTCCCACTAGTTCTTTTGTAACAATATGGGCCTCTAGTTATGATTTTTCATTCTCCTATGGATTTACAATTGTTTTTTCAAGAGTGTCTCTTGTTGATTCAACAAGAGGAACTCGTTCATGTTTGTATTTGCGAGAATACATTTCCTTAAATGTTCTTACTTTTGTATCAATGAGATCTTTGAGTTCCTCTTATGCATTTACATATTTCTCAATCTTATCTATATGTCACTCTTGAGGGTTGGGAGAGTGTACCTGGGGAATTCTCTCTCTTGTATCTTGAGGGACCACATGCCTCTACCTGTAATACTTGAGACTTGGAAGAGTGTTCTCGAGGGGTGCGCTCTGTTGATTCTGGATGAATAATAGGAATCTATGTCTCATGGGATTTATAATGAATAGATATAAGAAATGGACCAACCTAAAAAATAGAACTCTTTTGTTAGTTATCAATCCCCATGCTATGACTATAATAGGTATGGAGTAAGTACATTTATCTCTTAGTTCAAGATATTGTTGTGGCGGTTTTTCACCTTATAGGAGTTGATCTCCCTTAGGTTCTACTAGTTCCTAAGATAGGAATAGAGACATAAGCTAAGGATGCTCCTAGACCTGATTCATACATGAAAACAACAAAAGAATACAGAAACCTCCCAAAGATCAAAGCAATCATGCATGGATTGACAATATATATAATAGTATATCATAACGCATAATTACATTAATTATATACCAATGAATACATAAAATTATATGAACAATTAGATAGAGGGAAACATCCAATATGTCTTCTATTAATCAAAGAATAAATATTACAACTTATATATGTAGACTGAAGAGATGGCATCCTTCCAAGCTCCTTGCCCAAGTCTTGCAACCAAATAATCAGAGTAACTTTTCTAGCTCTTTCCTCCTCCTTTCCCATGGGAAATGGTTTGATTTTTATAGGGATTTAGGGATAAGGCCATATAATTATTAGGATAAGATTCACGAGCTCATAATGGAATTCACCTCGAGAGTAACCCCCGAGAAATCAGTGGGAAGTCTCATCCATCGAAACCAAATACAAAAATAGGAGCTTTTAATCTTAGTCACTTCCTTAACATAGGAAGAGAAACCGTTTGATCCTTGGAAGGCCAAAAGGAGAGACCATCCCTTTTGGTGTCACCCTTAATGAAGGAAAAAGGTGGCCAAGTTGGAATTTGGTTGGAAACCCAGGGAAGAAGTGGTAGGTTTTAAGGGTTAAAATAAGGGGTTTCTAGGGGATAATGACCTAGTGATTAGGTGATATTTAGTTGATAATTACCTAATTATTAGGTGGAAAATAACTCTATAACAAATTCCCCCTAAAGTGTGAGGTCATAAGAAGTTTCCGATGGCTGAAACACTTTATAAATCAAGTCACAAAGCTTTGGGAAAAGAATCTTGGAGAAGAGGCCATATCTTTAGTCTACATCTGTGAGTTGTAATATTTCTTCTTTGATTAATAGAAGACATACTGGATGTTTTCCTCTATCTAATTGTTCATATAAGTTTATGTATTCATTGGTAGATAAGTAGTATAATTATGTGTTATGATATACTATTAGATTTGTTGCCAATCCATGCATGATTGTTTTGATCTTTGGGAGGTTTTCGTCTTCTTTACTTTTTTTGATGTATAAATTAGGGCTAGAAACTTCCTTATTTTAGAACCTAAGGGAGCTCAACTCTTGTAGGGTGAAAAATCCCTACATTGGGTGTATAAATGCATGGATAATATTTTTGGGAAGCTAAAATATATTACATCAAGAGAATTTTTTTTATTCATTTTATTTCTTTTAAACTATTAAATGTAACCTAAATTGTACATATAATGTACTGTAGGAAGTGAGTTGTCAAATACACTTTCCTCACAAAATTACCAATTCATATTTTTTTAATATATTTTTTAGGAGGCTCATTTTTTACCTCAAACTTTACCTAATGCATATCAATTATCAATACAAACATTTTGAAAGAAAATTATATTTACATTTATCACTCATTACTTAATAAAATTAAAAGAAAAAGTATTATGGGAACTAAACTATTTATACATAGAATAAATCATTCTAAAAGAAGTCTAACTATTATTTAATTGAGGCACCAAAAAAGTCAAAATATTCTTTAAATTGAAGTACCAACTTAAGAGCCAAAGTATCTTCTCACCTACTAGACAAGAAAACTAAGAATGGATTAAATATCTCATATCCAAAAAAATTCACATTCAAGTCAAAGGAAACTAGTATTAAAGTTTATAAGAATTATTTTTATGAAGGTCTTACAACATAATTGATTAAAATATTATACCCCAGGGTATTGAAAAGTGAAGTTCTAGACATAAGAGATAAAAACAAAGGTTGTGTTGAGGAAAAGATATGAATTGATCTTACTCAAGCATTTTCATACTTTACTTGGCTAAAGTAAAGTAGACGAGAATATCACCCTATGTTTATAGTAAAAAAAAATAATATCCTAACTCACAAGTATTAATTACGAGTGCTTATGCTAGTCTTTTATCAACAAAAAGCTTGCTGGAAATTCACTTTGCTGAAATAAATATAAGAACAAAAGTAAAGACACCAAGATGATAATCAAGACAACTGAGACATAAAGAAATCCTTTATTTCATTCCAATTCACCAAAGTGTCATTTTATTTACAAAATCTCATACATAAATCTTGGACCAAAGTCAAAATTAGACATCCCCGATGGAACATACTAAAGGACCTCAGATTGAAAACCAAAACTGAATTCTAAAAGTTGGATCAACTTGCCACAAGTTCTTTCCCACTCGAATCTGCACAGTAGTCTTTGTTAGTCATGAAAAATAATTCACAAACAGATAAGTCTACACAAAATATCAAAGATAGATCAACACCTATGAAGAACAAGTGTCTGAATGATTTTATTCATCCCTGAATATTGTTGTCTACAATAAGACCCTACTATCATAAAAGAAAATTAGGCTATGATGAATATATGAATGAATGAAAACTGAATTGTCTCAACATAAAATAAAAAAGAAAACCTTAGCATGCTTCTGCTTCTATCCTCCTCTTGTTCCTCCCCTTCCTTTTTCTTTTAACAAATCAAAATTGGTTGGAGTGGTTGAATTGATTCATTAGTTAAGCTAACTAAAGACTCAACTAACTTTAGTTGTGGGGGGGGGGAGTAATAATCATAATAGGGTCATAAATAAATAATAACTAGTAGGTGGGACCCCTTGTGACTCCCTTTAGTTCATAACAATAATAACAACTATAAAAACAATCACGTGTTAAGCAAACACAACACCTTGTGCCTCCCCTCAACATATTTACTTTCGAAAATTTTAGCTCATAAAATTTGAAAATATTTCAAAATAATATTCATATATCCAAAATAAAACATGTTGTCCAAAATCCATGAAGTCAACTGTCATAAAACAATAGATAACATAAAATTCAAAAGCCATATTTTCCAGTTTGTGATGCAAGCCTTCCTTGGTTGCTGCTTTCACTTCTTGATTTTTCTGAATTCGCCTTGGGTTGGGCAAAGCCTTTAGGCTTTATCTCACTGATCACATGGGAACAATCATGCCTCAAGTGCATCCATGAAGACACAGATTTGTTGGAGTCATCGGAGGGTGAGGAAGGGGAAACAATAGATTTTCCTTTATAAAATGCATGGTGGGATTTAGTCTTCAATATCTTCCTGGAATGGGAGGATTTCACTGGCAAGTGGTTAGGGGCAGTTTGGACAATGGGGTTTAAAGGTGGAGGAGCAGGCAAGGTCAAGTTGGGCCAGCCACAGTGTTGGGAGGATGTTGGGTGAACAATCTCCTACCAACCATCATTTTCAGGGACTTCACATTGTAAAGAGACATGAGGAGGCATAGGAATATCACCACTTCATCCACTTAACACAAAAATTCTTTTGGTTGTAATCAATATCAGAATAGGGAGTGAAATAGTGAATCTGGGCTATGTGAAGGGTTTGTAATTAGCAAAAAGTGAGATAATGAGAGGGGAGGATAACGATTATTGTTCATGAAATTAATCAAGTGATCCATAAAACATTTCGCAATAAGAATGGATGCATCAACCAAAAATTAGATGACTGAGTAATAATCCTTATGTATTTGACTAGTTCATTGTCCATTAATATCCAACACAGTGCCATTACTGAACAATAAGTATTTCACACAATTTGTAAGAGGTTTTGTTCCCTTTATTCGCACATTCTGCATTTTATAATAGTCAACAACAACACTCATTCCCAATCGGTAATAATTAACATCAACCACTGTCATGCATTTTTTCAATCCACATCTATATTTAAAAGTCATGTTTCAAAAATAATAATGAACTCACTATTTCTGCAATAGAGGCAATCAAGATCTGTGATGATATTTGTTCCCATATACATATGCAGTAAAAATACCAAAATAATCCAAACCTCACATGACATGCCTGAAATGATGATTGACTATACAACCAACAACCATCATTTAGACACAGTCTATGCATGAGTAACTTTCCAAGGCAATGTAACCATACCACTGTAAAAAAAGAAAAAACTCAATGCGACTTAAAAGCCGAGCCAAATATCCAATACGACTGTCATAACAGTGGTCAATTGCAATAAATAACATGCTTAAAACTTTGAGGGTATCACTGAGTATAAAGACAAACTATCTATACTACACAAAGAGCACAACTAACCAAACTCCAAAATGAAACATTTCCACTTATCACAACAAACACACAATCATGATAATAACTCAACATATCGTGCTGAGGTTGTGCACATTAATAAGTTGTTGGTTTGTTTAAGTCACACTGTGATTCAATAAATCCATGCACACTTAGGCCTATTCAACTAACAACACAAGGATGTCGTGGATATGATTTCTATAGTTATCCAATTCGATTATCATTCGGTCCCAGGGAAACCATAGTTATCATGCCCCATGTTTCATTTGCAAAACACCATACAGAGAACGCGACCTTTGTGAGCAACCCTAAGCATTCGTGACCAATGTCAGCCATCAACCAAATCGCCATAAGTGAAAAAATAGTGACTTTACATCAACCAACAATTCGCCACTGTGGAAAAAAAAGTCAATCAACTGAACAAGCCGTGGTAGTTGTGTATACCCATGCATCCAATCGAAATGGGCAGAGGCCCTTCCATTAAAAAAAATTGTGTTCTTTGACATCAGGAGGGTGATTGTGAACTTTAGAAGTGCAAATTGGAAATGTAAGGTTCACGCTATTATTACAGAGGTAGTGACGAAAAGCCATACAAACACGACTGCTATATGACCAATGGGTGAGCCCATATTCAAAGTAATAGACCACAATAACCGGAAAAAACTTGGCAGGCTTGACAGTCTCCCTATGCAACTCTAGTCTAGAGGGTTAGGGGTTTGCACAATATCCTTCATAGGAGGAATGGAACTAACTGCAGTGAAACTTCGAGGCCAAAGGTGTACACGTAAGGAGGACTATGATTCTCTTGTGAATGAGAGATAGTTCCTTGATAGGGACAAAAAAGGAAAACAAGGCTCTAGTTAAACCCAAGAATCATGAAGGCAACCATCCAACCATGATTTAAACAAAACCCTTCAACCAAAGACAGTGGTAATAAATACCTATCACCCAGGAAGGATAACAACTTTGATGAGCTTAAAACTATGAAGACAGAACCATCCATTTTCCATTCAAAACCAAAATTCCACACAGTTGCAACACTTAGGACAAACACAAACCCACACAACTGAGCCAAAATCATTTCATGATCAGAGTGAAGTCAATAATGGCCAAAAGAGACATACCTATTAATCGAAATCCTTAAGACGAGAGATGGTCGAGCGGTTTCACCCTGCAAAAAATTTGGAGCATGAACACAATAGCAAGATCAAACAATAGTCTGACTAGGGTGGCGGCCAATGGGAAGGGTAAAGGTGATGTGCAGTAAATGCACATCACCTCCACCCACATTTCATTTACTCAGTAGTACATGCCAACGAACCCCCCATTAACACCATTAATCAACCCATGCATCGAGAATATCAACACATTTAAACCATATCATAATCCAAGTTCCATATAACAATTCAACCATTTGCATTATTAGTTTGCCAAATGCGCCAGCCATATTTATATTCCCAATATAACTCAAGTAAATCACTCGACCACTATACAACCTAAGTGATCATGTATAGAATCATCACTAATAGCGTAATCAACATCAACCTAAAGCATATCATAATCACCATGCATATGGACTATATAAAATCACAAAGCCATTACTTCCATGAGCCACCGACATTCATAACATATGTATATCAGCTACCAATTCCATTAACCAATGCATAACCATTGCATTATCACCTTTCCAAATGCACCACCAAAATTTCCACCATATGCATATAAAAATATAGTTTAACACAATTTAATAGCCATTTCCTTGTTAGATAGGGTTTAACAATAATCAACAAATATTTTATGCATGTAGTATTGCAGAACTAGGTCCCTTTTCACTCGTTGTAATACTTTTCCTTCTTCAAAATTGCCCTTCATGTAATTTTAGTAACATGTTTGTTGTGCAGGTGCGAGGAGAAAAAATACCATATATGAATAGCAGGTTGTAGTATCATGAAGGAACAACATATCAAAGATTAACTCATATCAATGGCAACCATCGACCATGTAAACCTTTGTAGCACATCATCATAACATTGAAAATGAACATGTCTAATTATCAAAAGTTCAAGGGGTCCCACCTACTAGCATTGTTTAGTCTTATATAATAATAGGCTTTAGAAACACTTTGCGGGCAAAATTACGTTGACTTTTTAGATCATCAACAAAGCAGCGACTCCACAGGGAAATTTGTTTTTAACAAATTAAAACTCAAAACTCATGGTTTCACAGACCAAGGATAGTAACCTCAGTAATACGCAACTCGAATGATTATGCAACAGGGCGATGTGAGCGGATTTAATGGAAAGATGAATGGGAATTTAGGAATAACTCATGAAAAGCATTAAGTATGAGGGGTTTTACCGCTGTATGCATAATCATTTGACTGTAAAATGCTCTCAAATTGAAAGAGTAAAACTTACAGATTTGCTCTTAAGATCTTGATGGATGAAGAAATGGAAAGAATAAGCAGGAAACAACCAATTCCTCATAAGATAGCAGTAGAAATATGGAACAAATTCAAAGGCCCTTCAGAGGAGAGATCATAACAACTGTGTAAGCTCGATTATTATTGACTAACAATGCTTTTGCGGAGTTGTCACTCTGGCATAATTGATCCAACCTTCTAAATTGACCAAACACTTAAAAGATGTTAAAGAAAAAAATTGCAATAGAAGTCATAATGCAGAAATTAAAACATCAACAATAAAAGACAAAAATAAAACATAGAAAAAATTCAACTCAAAAAGAAAAAATCTGCAAAGCAGAAAAAAAAGAAGCCCAAAAATTGAAAGCAGATCTAAACTACTAGTATACAGAAAAATACAAACGGAAAAAAAATCTTTCACACTAGTCCCTCGCAATACTTCAAGTGAGGACTGTTAGTGGTGTGGGAAAACCATTGTCTCTGTAATTCCTTTGAAATTTTTGAGTTATTGTCCAAGACAAAAGTAATTTGGAAATGACCCAACACTTCAAATTCTGATGTAACTATCAGCCTTTTTTCGAATACGATTAAATTGTCAAGATAAACATGGAGAATGACAAACACATCGAAGGTTGTGTGTATAGGCCCTTTTAGGGTGACACTTGTATCAAATAAACTAGAAGGTAGGCAGTTGTAAGACATAGTATCACAATTAGTAATAAAAGTGGT
>JASDQU010500607.1:55510-78456 GCA_032191745.1 Picea mariana | reverse complement strand
AAACTGTCAAGTAAGGGTTCCAAGTGTAACTCTACAACATGTTGCAGAAACATTTTCATGCTGAGAAGGGGGAGAGAATTTCTCATAATTTATTTCTTGAAAGTTCGAAGACTAATGTAGATTCTAATATTATTGGTGGTCTTCGAAGAAGGTTCCCAATTGGAAACCCATTTAGGGTGGACTAGAAAAAACATTTTAGTCCTTAAGAAAATATTCAACACCCCTCAAAAGGTTGCCTTCAGTGCATAGTTAACAAGTATTTGGTTTTTCCTAGCTGGTTTCATAGTATGCTAAACAACACCTGGATAAAAACCACGAAGATCCACATTAAACCAAGCAAAAACGTTTTGAAATCCACCAAGTAATTCAACAGACTTCATTTCTTCTTTATCTGAACCCTGGAAATTTATTTTAACGTTCAATGAAGATCCAGGTGTCCTGATGTTCATGGAGATGGCTTCAACCACCTTCAGTTGTAACTCCTCCTCCTTTTTTTTATTACCTCCAAAACTAAAAAAAAATGAACTCTCAAGAGGAGTCAAGCCCCCAGGAATCCTATTATTTTACATGGATATAGTTTCCTCAGGCTCAAGAGGTTCATCTTAGATGATAGCACAAATGATCTCATCATCAGGGAGGGCCTTCCAAGATCCTACATGGTTAGGAAAATATGAATGATATAGGGATTGAAAAGCACAATCGGGCCTGTGAGGCAAAAGTTGTTGATTAGGAGAGGGTACAAATATAGCTAACCAATCATCCATGGAATTCAACTCCTTCTTCACATGAGTGATGTTGATAGATAGAAGGTTCGAGACAAGTGCCCAAATAGTTCGAGAGTATTTTTCCATCAACTCATTTCTAGGAGAGCATATATTACGTATTACGTTCACAACAAGCTCAGAACTTCCAAAAAATGAGAGATGACCACAACCAAGATTAAGGGCGTTCTCGATTCTCAATAATAAAGCTTCAAAATCAATGATAGTATTCGAGCAAGTAAACTCTAACCTGTAGTATAGATTATAATTTTTTCTTGCAGGAGAAACCAAGGTAATGCCAGCCCCATTTCCCTCACTAGAGCATGAACCATCAAAGTGCATATGCCATAAATCATTATCTAAATCAATTCTTCCCAAAGGAATATTATCCTCTTTAGCAAAGATGGAATACACTCCTAGGTCTTCGTCGACACAGTTTACGTTAGATTGCGAAACATTCTCTATGTAGGTTGAAATCCTTCCCTCTCTAAGGACTATGATATTCTTACCATTACGAGGAACTGATAAATGTGTCCCATCGAGTGAGAGGTATCCACCTGTTAAGGCTTGTCAATCTCTTCCCAATATAATTGAATAATTTCTTACAGGCATATCAATCACCTGGATGTTGAGGGTTGTCCTTATCTCAAGGTGAGCACATAAAACCAAGGTTACATCCTTAATCTCGCCTATGGTTGTTTGTTGTAGACTATTATAGGAAAGAATGCTTCGAGCATTTTCGTTTGTACAAGATAAGCCTAGCTCTTCCATATTAGTCTTCGACATAACACTTGGGCCTAGACCACCATCAATGAGGAAACAATGGGTGATTTTATCCATGATATTTACAGAAATATAAAAAGGGGGGGGGCTTTTATAGGGTATCTGAAGTTATTTACACCTACTTTATTTACAGAAGAATCCTGTTCGTCTACCTCTTTGGAAAGATTGGTTACAATAGAATCTTTTCCTTCCATGAATTGTTTCAGATGCATTTTTTGTTAAGGGAATACAACCATGGCTAGGAGGGTTGCATCTACTTTGATGTTATCCAATTGATTAAAGATATTGTATTTGGAAGAGGGGGGAGGAGGGGTGATTTTTTGACTCTTGGGAATTTTAGGAACCTGGGGTGCAATAGTGGTTGAGGATGAGCTCGAGCTAGAAGAAAAGTGAGGAGGGTCAAATTTATCTTTTGGGGCATATGCTTTGTTCCTAGTATTGATAACCATGACATCTTTCGGCTCGGAGAAATCTAGGACAACGATAGTAGCTTCTGGTCTTTTCCCAAAGATCTTGTCTCTAGCACTCTTCTTTACCTCACACGTGGTTTCTTCATGGTGTTCTTCACAAAAGTTACACCAACTCCTAGGAAGGATAGCTTTGGGCTGAAAATTATTTTTAGCCGGACTTCAAAAAGGAGGGGCAGAAGAGGATGAAGCTCCAAGGGTGAGAGGGGAGACAATACCCTTCCGCTCAAATGCTATCACACGATTGTTCATATCTTGTACTAGATGTAAGAGAGAAGACATGTATGTCTGTATAACTAATTCTCTCTGGGGTAGACCAGTCTGTTCAAGTTGTTCTTCATACTCTGAACAAGTGTGCAGAGCGGAACCGATATTAGCAATGGAGTTTTCTTCAATCCTATGATGGTAAGGAGAAGGCAGTTCATTGTATTAATGCATGAAGGTGGCTTGGTTCTGAGGGAGAATAATTTCATGGATTTGATTATACAAATTGGTAAAATGCAAGTTGAAAGACCTGATGGTCTCACCATCTTTGCAGGTGATGTTATTGTACTCCCTTAACTTCTTGGTTGGCATTTTAGATTGCCCATAAGTTGATCTGAACCAGCAGATTAATTCCTCCCAAGTAGACATAATCTTAGGAGGAAGGTCAAAGAATTCGTCCTCAGCCTTTCCTTCCAAGGATTTGATGAACAAGTGCATGCAAGTATCATTTTTGTTAGCTCCTATGCTATGACAAGCATTAGAGAATGCCACTAGGTGCTCATTGGTACTGATAGTGTTATTTCCCGAAAACTTAGGTAGATGCTCTTTAAACCCAAAAGTGGGCGAGTAGAAGGTGCTAGGTTAAGAGGAGATGACACATGCCATGGTGTGGTTATGGCATCTTCTTTGAACTGAAAAATCCCATACCTTTTAACGACTTTGGTGGGGTTTGTAGTATATTGGACAGGGATACAGAGGTTGTACAGGCTACCAATCACCTATGACGATGAATATTGGGAATATGGATCACTTCTAGTGCCACCAGAGCCACCACTAGATGCCATCTTTTTTATGATAGGTGAGGGAAAGAAAGACAATATGGATGAATCAAAAAAGTTCTCCTTAGATAACTTTGTTGGGAAGATAACACAACGTTTCTCCTCAGCAATAGGACTGACTTTAGGTGACAATCCTCTTCTTCGTCTAGAAGCATGAGAATCAAAGGACATGAAATAATGGTCGAAAATGAAGAAACAAAAGGTTACTGTCGATTTGTAGGCTGCCTACATCTAGCTTCCAATTGTTCTTGAGTACTAATATCTCGTTCAATTACTGCCCAAGAACTGTTAAGCTTAGCACGTGTCTGAGCAGTGTCTAAAATAATATGAAACATGTTCAAAGCAATGTTAGTCTAGTCTAAGACTGGGCTCAAGATTGGGATGCCTTGCAACAGGAACAATCATTAAAAGAAAAACAATCAAAGAATCAAAATCACAAAAACAAATATGTATCGATGAAAATTGAGTATAAAATTTAACCAGAGAGATATCAAAGATCTCCCCAATATGGTCACCAAATAAATGTTGAGGAAAATATATGAATTGATCTTACTCAAGCATTTTCATACTTTACTTGGCTAAAGTAAAGTAAATGGGAATATCACCCTATGTTTATAGCCAACAAAAATGATATCCTAAATCACAAGTATTAATTACGAGTGCTTAGGCTAGTCTTTTATCAACAAAAATCTTGCTGGAAATTCACTTTTTATGTATTTTTCGAATATACCAGTTGCTAAAATAAATATAAGAACATAAGTAAAGCCACCAAGATGATAATCAAGACAATTGAGACATAAAGCAATCCTTTATTTCATTCCAATTCACCAAAGAGTCATTTTCTTTACAAAATCTCATACAAAAATCTTGGACCAAAGTCAAACTTAGACATCCCCAATGGAACATACAAAAGGACCTTTGACAAAAAACCAAAACTAAACTCTAAAGTTTGGATCATCTTGCCAGATATTGCTTCCTACTCGACTTTTCACAATAGCCTTTGTTAGTCATGAAACCTAATTCACAAATAGTCAAGTCTACACAGACTATCAAAGAGAGGTCAACACCTCTTAAGAAGAAGTGTTTGAATGATTTGATTAAGCCCTGAATATTGTTGTCTACAATAAGACCCCACTATCATAAAAGAAAATTAGGCTTTGATGAATATATGAATGAATGAAAACTGAATTGTCTCAACATAAACTCAAAGAGAAAACCTTAGCATGCTTTTGCTTCTATCCTCCTCTTGTTCCTCCCCTTCCTTTTTCTTTAAAAAAATCAAAATCGGTTGGAGTAGTTTAACCAATTCATTAGTTAAGCTAACTAAAGACTCAACTAACTTTAGTTAGTGGGGGAAAAGTAATAATCATAATAGGGTCATAAATAAATAATAACTAGTAGGTGGGACCCCTTGTGACTCCCTTTAGTTCATAACAATCATAACAACTATAACAGAATCCATTTGTTAAGAAAACACAACACCTTGTGCCTCCCCTCAACATACTTACTTTTGACAATTTAAGCTCATAAAATTTGAAAATATTTCAAAATAATATTCATATATCCAAAATAAAACATGTTCTCCAAAATCCATGAAGTCGACTATCATAAAACAATAGATAACATAAAATTCAAAAGCCATATTTTCCAGTTTGTGATGCAACCCTTGGCTACTTTTGTCACTTCTTGATTTTCTCGAATTCACCTTGGGTTGGGCAGAGACTTTAGGCTTTATCTCACTGATCACATGGGAACAATCGTCCCTCAAATGCATCCGTGAAGACACAGATTTGTCTGAGTCATCGGAGGGTGAGGAAGGGGAAACCATAGCTTTTACTTTATCAAGTGCATGGTGGGCTTCAGTCTTCAATCTCTTGTTGGCATGGGAGGATTGCACTGGCGAGTGGTTAGGGGTAGTTTGGAAAATGGGGTTCAAAGGTGGAGGAGAAGGCAAAGTCAAGTTGGGCCAGCCACGGTGTTGGGAGACTATTGTGTGAACAATCTGATGCCACCCATCATTTTCAAGGACTTTAGGATGTAAAGAGACATGAGGAGGCACAGGGATATCGAGTGCTTGAGGGCCTTGGAAAGGAGGCCTTTCAGGCCTAGGTTGGACTATTCCCTGCCCAATGCAATTAAAGAATCCAGCATGAAACAATTGTCCAAGCTATTCTGAATCAACATCAAAATGTATAGAGAACCTGGGCCTTCTTGTGTGTCAATTCCAGTTACCTCTACATCTATTTCCTTGGCCATGGTTTTCCCAACTGAAAAAAACCATCCTTCATGTGTAATCGGTTAGCAAGTAGTCTTTTAAATAGCCATGCATTACAACTATTAAAAATACAAAATATATTTGGCTCAGAATGTATCAGGCTCATGCAATCCAATCCATACAAATTGTTCTAATGTTAATCAATGAGCAGGGGGGTGAAATAGTGTTTTGGGAAATGTGAGGGGTTTGTATTGAGAGAAAAGTGAGATAATGAAAGGGGAGAAAAAAAATGCTCACTGCTCAATGATAACAAAAATCAATTGTAAACCAACCAAATAAAACCTCACTGCAATCTACCCAAGATACTGCCACTTCATCCACTTAACATAGAAATTCTCTCGGTTGTAATCAATATCAAAACAAGGAGTGAAACAGTGAATCGGGGATATGTGCAGGGTTTGTAATTAGCGGAAAGTGATATAATGAGAGGGGATGATAATGATTATTGTTCATGAAATTAATCGATCGATCGATAAAACATTCTACAGTAAGAATGGATGCATCAACGAACAATCAAATGACTGAGTAATAATTCATGTGTATTTGACTAGTTCACTATCCATTAATATCCAACATAGTGCCATTACAGAACAATAAGTATTTCACACAATTTGTAAGAGGTTTTGTTACCTTTATTCTCATATTCTGCATTTTATAACAGTCAACAACAACACTCATTCCCAATCTGTAATCATCAACATCCACCATTGTCATGCATTTTTTCAATCCACATCTATATTTAAAAGTCATGTTTCCAAAATAATAATGAAGTCACTATTTTTGCAATAGAGCCAATCAAGATCTATAATGATATTCGTTCCCATATACATATGCAGGAAAAAGACCAAAATAAGAAAAACCTCACATGCCATGCCTGAAATGACAATTGACTATACAACCAACAACCACCATTTAGACAGAGGCTATGCAGGACTAAATTTCCAAGGCAATGTAACCATACCACTGTAAAACAAAACAACTCAATGCGACTTAAAAGCCTAGCCAAATATCCAACGCGACTGTCATCAAAAGTGGTCAATTGCAATAAATAACATGCTTAAAAATTTGAGTTATCACTGAGTATAAAAACAAACTATCCATACTACATACAGAGCGCAACTAACGAAACTCCACAATGCAACATTTCCACTTATCACAACAAACACACAGTCATAATAATAACTCAACATATCATGCTGAGGTTGTGTGCATTAATAAGTTGTTAGTTTGTTTAAGTCACACTATGATTCAATCAAGCCATGCACACTCAAGCCTATTCAACCAACAACACAAGGATGTTGTGGATTTTCCTTCTATAGTTATCCAATTCAATTATCATTCGGTCCCAGGGAAACCATAGTTATCATGCCCCATGTTTCATTTGAAAAACACTATACACAGAACGTGAACTGTGTGAGAAAACCTAAGCATTCGTGACCAATGTCATCCATCAACCAAATCACCATAAGTGAAAAAATAGTGACTTTACATCAACCAACAATTATCCATTGTGGCAAAAAAAAATCAATGAACCGAACAAGTCATGGTAGTTGTGTATACACACGCATCCAATCGAAATGGGTATAGGCCCTTCCATTAAAAACAACTGAGTTCTTTGACATTAGGCGGGTTACTGTGAACTTTGGAAGTGCAAATTGGAAATGTAAGGTTCACGCTATTATTACAAAGGCAGTGATGAAAAGCCATACCAACACGACTATTATATGACTAACGGGTGAGCCCATATTCAAAGTAATAGACCACAATAACCGGAAACAACTTGGAAGACTTGACAATATCTCTATGCAACACTAGTCTAGAGGGTTAGGGGTTTGCACGGTAGCCTTCACAGGAGGAATGGAACTAACTGCAGTGAAACTTTGAGGCCAAAGGTGTATGCGCAAGGAGGACTATGATTCGCTTTTGAATGGGAGGCAGTTCCTTGATAGGGTCGAAACATGAAAACAAGGCTCTAGTTAAACCCAAGAATCGTAAAGGCAACCATCCAGCCATGATTTAAACAAAACCCTTCAACCAAACATAGTGGTAATAAAGAACTATCACCTAGGAAGGTTAACAACTTCGATGAGCTTAAAACTATCATGGCAGAACCATCCATTTTCCATTCAAAACCAATATTCCACACAGTTGTAGCACTCGGGACAAACACAAACCCACCCAACTGAGCCAAAATAATTTCATAACTAGAGTGAAGTCAAGAATGACCAGAAGAGACATACATGTTAATCGAAATCCTTAAGACAAGAGGTGGCCGAGTGATTTCACCATGTAAAAAGTACGGAGCATGAACACAACAACAAGATCAAACAATACTCTGACTAGGGTGGCGGCCAATGGGAAGGGTAAATGTGATGTGCAATAAATGCACGTCGCCTCCACCCACATTTCATTTACTCAATAGTACATGCCAACGAGCCCCCCATTAACACCATTAATCAACCCATGCATCAAGAATATCAACACATTTAAACCATATCATAATCCAAGTTCCATATAACAATTCAACCATTCACATTATTACTTTACCAAATGCGCCACCCATATTCATATTCCCAATATAACTCAAATAAATCACTCGACCACTATACAACCTAAGTGATCATGTATAGAATCGTCATTAATAGTGCGATCAACATCAACCTAAAGCATAGCATAATCACCATACATATGGACTATATAAAATTGCAAAGCCATTACTTCCATGAGCCATCGACATTCATAACATATGTATATCAACTGCCGGTTCCATTAACCAATGCATAACCATTGCATTATCACCTTGCCAAATGCGCCACCAAAATTTCCACCATATGCATATAAAAATATAATTTAACAAAATTGCATAGCCATTTCCTTGTTAGCTAGGGTTTAACAATAATCAACAAATATTTTATGCATGTAGTATTGTAGAACTAGGTCCCTTTGCATTCATTGTAATACTTTTCCTTCTTCAAAACTGCCCTTCATGTAATTTTACTAACATGTTTGTTGTGCAAGTGCGAGGAGAAAAAATACCATATATGAATAGCAGGTTGTAGTACCATGAAGGAACAACATCTAAAATGTTAACTCATATCAATGGCAACCATCAACCATGTAAACCTTTGTAGCACATCATCATAACATTGAAAATGAACAGGTCTTATCTTCAAAAGTTCAAGGGGTCCCACCTACAAGCATTATTTAGTCTTATATAATAATAGGCTTTAGCAACGCTTTGCAGGTGAAATTACATTAACGTTTTAGATCATCAACAAGTTGTATTAAAGAGTTAGGGTGCTACTCAAAGGTTAATTGATATACTCATTTTTTTATTAAACAAAATGAACAGATTCAAAGTAATGTTGAACTTCCAAAAAATGTTAAAATTTTTATTAAGAAAGTTGTAATACATTTAGGGAAATGTTTTTAATAGTCGAATATGTCCAACACTCCATAGATAAAATGGATTCAACTTATGAATCTTAGATCTATGCCCATTGAAACCATATTGTGGAACTTATTACAGTGTTTGAAACCACAAAATGGTGGAAATTGGAGGAGTTTCAGAGGGCATGTCTAAAAGATTATTATAAATTAGAACGAGCTCTTCCAACATATAGTTCCTTCATTAGGGATATTTGTCATCATATGTCTTCAATAGAGAGTAATTTAATATTTTCATCAATCGTGGTCTCCATGTTATTAGCATGGGTTATGGGGATAGGGATATGTATGAGTGTTTTTCCAATGAAGTGAAACATCTTGTTTGCTTCAATCTAGAATTTTTGAAGATGAAGGACATTGAAGTAAAAAATTTATCGGAAAATAAATAATTTCTTGCAAATAAAGTTCAACATTTAATGCAAGAAGTGGAAACTAATAAGGAGGAAAATGAGGCCCAAGTGATGAAAATAAAAAATATTGAAGAGGATAAAGAAGGTCGTTAACATAGAGTACATATTCTAGAATGTAAATTAAGAGCAGGTTAACAAAACCAAAACTATAAAAAAACAACAATGAACAATGAAAAATAATTGTGACTTACAAGTAAATGATCAAGCATACATTTGATGATATGTTGCAGTCCAATGTGATCAAGATTTACAATAGAAGAAGGATTCCAAGAAACATTTCAAGAAGATATTCTCAAATAAGGACAAGGAAATTAATTGTTTGAAGAATCATAGTCAAACCTTGCTTATTGAAGTAAAAAAATTAAAACAAAAGGATATATCAATCCTAAAAGTATACAAAGAGAAATCCATGTATGCAAGTGAATCAAAGAATTTTTTAGAAGCTGAGACTATATATAAACAAACCTTAATGTATCTTCTCGAATCAATAAAAAAATTAGAAGTTAAAACTAGAGATAAATACACCTTAATGGAATTGATCGAAACTAAAAATTGGAGTACCATTAGTAATGAATTTTGATCAATGAGAGAGCATCTACAAAGGAATTTAAAAAAAAAAATTCAATGACAAGTCAATATCTATTGATTCAATGATAGTTTCCATTCCATTGATCACCATTGATGAATCCATTGACACACTATTGAACACAAAAATATCAAGTATTAATATGATGATAGAAGTAAATCATGAAAATATTAAATCAAAGATTAAGAAGGATCAACTTATCAAGGTACCATACTGGCACCAAAACTAAAGGAAACATAGCATGAAATAATCAACATACCATTGTCAACATTGTTATTACATATCAAATAATTCAAAAATAAATACATTTCAAATTCAACAATGACAAAGATAGGATCTAGACTCTTATCACTAGAGAGTTCCATAAACAATTGATTTAAGATGAATTGATCCTTTTTCAATGGCCCAATATTGTTTAAAATTTCACAATTAATGTCACGTCATGTAGTCAACCTTATCAAATATGACAAGGTTACTAGAAGATGGATCATTCTACCAGAGAAATTGTTCTTTACCCCTTCTTTGAGGACAAAGATTTTTTATGGAGGGAGGACTTATAATATACCTAAGGTATATTACCACATTGTAATAATGTATAAACATTTACATCATCTAATAGTAGTCATATAGGTTAATATTATATTAATGTAGTAATCATGATAAGTCATGTCATTTTCCAAAGGACATGATTTATCCCCACTACATGTATTTATATACATGTCAATTGTATTCCATAATCAAGCAATCTCATATAATATATTATTTAATAATAAATAGTATTTATCTAATAGATATTATGGGGTTTTATATTCATGAAAAATTAGTTCAAGAAGTGAAAGACTAGGTTCACATAAGGGGATGTGACATAGAATTCATTAATAGTCTATCAATCAGCATGGTAGAAAATTTGTTATACATGAGGGTCATCTAGATCTGTAGGATGACATCATATTCAAAGACAGAGGTACATGTGACCAACATTTTTTGCATTAGGGGTAAAAATGAACTCGGTGAGGTATCTTATGAATGAAATCCTATAAAAGGTTCTGGATGCATAATAACAAAACCAAGACTTATATTATATATGTTTCTTACTACTAATATCATTCTTGTATTGGGTAGAGTCTACAAGCATTGAAATTCCATAGTGGGATCCTGAGTCCAAGTTTATGTTGGCTAAGTTTGATCCAATAGAAATTTCAAAAAACAAGGTTACAAATGTCATGGTCAATGTTTTATATAAAATTTATTACTAGGCCACATTGAATATCATCACATAGATTAAAAGGACATCCACATGGTCATTTGTTATGTATGGTAAACAATACTAGTTCAAAGAAACTATGCATGTTTTCCTTATGAAATCATGAAAACCACATTACAATCTGAATCTAGAGGTAGAGATTGAGACATTAGAATTAATGTTCACACCTTAGGATGTGGAGTGGGCCATCAAGCTATGGGCCCAAACAGAAGTAGAAAAAAAAAATAATAAGGAAAAAGAACACTACTAATATAAAACTTCATGGTGGAAGATCCCATTGGAAAGAGGGTGCAACTAGAATTCAAAGGAGGAATAATATTCAAGTCCATCAAGTCATATGAATCAAAGATGTATATGAAAAAGGGTCCACTCACTATACATGGTAGATCTTATGACTTGATGATAGGGAAAGATTTGCAACCCCTCGTCCCTTTATGGATGCATGCAATAGTGGGATGGAACATAACTTTTTTACATCCCCAGAGAGAAGGGGTATCAAAATTTCTACCTAGCAGTAGGCAGTATTTATTCAACAAAGTACTGAGATCAACTCATCACCGAGGTATTTTCATTAGAAATCCAAAACTAGTCAAAAGATGAAGGAGCATTCTCATTGTCATAGACATTGATTTCCTCTCATCAGACACTACAATTGTAGATGTTAATCATTCTACCATGGTCCACTCATACCTCACTAACAATGATCCCCATCCCTAAGAATTTAGATGAGTTATAATATAACATGTTCATTTAATCTTGAAAGTAATAGAAGGAGAATAATAGGTGCCACTCCTTTTAGATACAAGGTTTATTGATTTTTTATAGGAAGAGACCTAGAATGGAGAAGTATATGTGGGGGTAACAATCAAAGAAGTTCCATTAGAAACACTCCTATTATGACCATTATGGAAGAGAAGAAACCAAGGCTCAATAGGGAACATGAATGTTAGTACTAAATAGGCAATGCAAATAGAACAAACAAGGAACATAGTGAAGTCTCTCAAAGAAAAAAATGCGTTTTGGGGTACCCTAGGGTACCCAAGTGGATATTTGTTATAGCACAAATTTCCACCCTATATTTCATTTGTGAGATGGACTAGTCCATTCCTTAGATTGGAAACCTTAATCACACTCTGCTTCATCAAAATAATCTTTAAAAACAATATATTTCTTGATGTATGCTATTCATCCATGTGCACATCACGTATATATGCTATTTTATAGTTTTCAACTCATGTACATACACTATTTTCTAGTGCGAAAATCGCATACACCCGAAATTTTGTGAAAAATAAAAAACATTTTGTGTCTTTAGGCAGGGTTTACGGGTTTCCCCGGTCCTAAACCTCCAATTTCTTGTACACAACAGAATGTAACCATATCAACATATTTATGATGGTATATAGAAACCTATGGGGTGTATATGAGAGAGACAATGTGGTATTCCAGATATAAAATAGTATGCATAATAGAAATATTTTAGCTATAAATGGAAGAGAGGAAATGATATAATCAAAACAATACCATAATAATACCAGAATAACACCAAAAAGAGCACTTTGATTACTGATAGCAATGTTCACTTGCCTCTTCGATGGGGAAACCTACAACATAGAAGAGCTCTATTAAAATAAAATCCATGACAAGATTTCTCATGCCCTCTACTTCTATTTATACTCTATCTATCCAAAAGAACAATATAGAGGAAAATCCTTCAAGAAGTGGAAGCCTCTATTAGGTCTTCTTACATTTGACTTATTCTTCCTTATTTCTAGGCCTTATTAATATTGGCCTTTATTACATGGAATTATACTATTCTACCTACGTGAGGGCTTAGGGAGGTTAGGTCCCTAACACGCCCTTCCCCTTGAATAAAAACCTTTTCCTCAAGGCTTAAGATAAGGGAATTGTTGTAGAATGGTGTTTGACTCCCAGGTGACATCTTTTGGAGGTGTATCTTTCCATTGGAATAACACTTCCTAGATGGTGTGTTGACAGAGACGACGCTCTCTCTGTGACAAGACTTCTTGTGGATACAACCATATGGAACCTTCTTCATCCAATCATGGATACTGTTTTGAGTTTCAAACTTAGTTCCAATCACCTTCTTTAAGTAGGAAACATGAAAAATAGGATGGAGCTTCAACTAACTAGGTAGAGTTAAATGATAGGCCATCAATCCCACACACCTGAACACTATATAAGGACCATAAAATTTGGGCGCAAGTTTCTAATAGTGTTGATATTTGAGTGAAGTTTGTTGATAAGGTTGTAATCAAAGAAATACTTGGTCCCCTTAAACAAAATGACATTCAGAACGACCTTGATTTTCTTGTTTCTTCATGTGATTATGAGCCATGACCAAATTGTATTTGATGGCATGACGAATAGCCTTATGGGTTGTAATTATTTTTTCAACCTCCTAGACCTTCAATACCCCTAGAATATAGGAGAGAACTAATGGGGGATTTTGGCCATATAGTACTTCAGAAGGAGTCATGTGAGTAGTTGTATGGTAATATGTGTTGTACCATCATTCAACTAGGGGTAACCATTGAGCCAACCTATTTTTCCGCTCAGATTCAAAACACCCCAAACATGTTTCCAAAAAAAATTTCACAACTTCATTCAAGCCATCTGTCTAGGGGTGATAGGTAGTGCTGAGATGCAATTGGGTGCCCTGATGCTTGAACAATTATTGCCAAAAATTACTGGTGAAAGTGTGGTCTTTTTCAGAGACAATAGAATTTGGCATGCCATGAAGCTTGAAGATATTATCCATGAATATTTGAGAAACTATGGCGGTTGTGAATGGGTGTTGAAGAGAATAAAAATGAGCATATTTGGAGAGACGATCTACTACCACCATGATGACTGACTTATTTCCCGATTTAGGTAATCCCACAATGAAATCCATAGAAATATCTCTCCAAATAGTAGAGAGAATCAAAAGAGGTTGGAATGTGCCTGGGGCTTTGACATTTTCTCCCTTGTTGTGTTGACAGATCTCACATTCAGCCACAAATGTGTAGACATCTTGTTTCATAACCTCCCAGAAAAAATAACATTTGACATGTTCATAGATTTTGGTAAACCCTGAATTCCTGGTTGTGGGTGAGGCATGAAGTTCATAAATCACTATGGATTTAAGTTTGGATTTCATGCATAAATATAAACTACCTTTGTAGCGAAGATCTTCATTATTCCAAGAGTACCTTGGATAAACTGAAGAATTGTGTTGCAATTGGTGGAGCAGGCTAGAAAGTTTGGGGTCTTGCAACCATTCTCGATGAACATCTTGGAGCCAATATGGTACAATGAAGGAGAGGGAGAAAAGGGACTTGTATTCTTCATATTTCTAGGAAAGAGGATTGACCACTACATTTTCCTTGCCCTTCTTGTAAATGATCTCATAATCATATCCAAATAGCTTGGTTAGCCATTTTTGTTGCATCGAGGATGAAATTGGTTGTTCTAGGAAATACTTGAGACTCTGATGATCAATTTTGATTTGGAATCATTGACCTAATAAATTAGGACACCAAAGATCCACAACATGCAGAATAGCTAACATTTCCTTTTCATAAATGGATTGGCCCAAATGTTTCTCAATTTTTTTTTTCTAGTGAAGGACAAGGGCCTACCATCTTGCATGAGGATAACTCCAATTAATTTCCCAGAAGCATCACATTCCAATACAAATGTATTTGTGAATTCTGGGAGAGATAGGAAATGGGTTGAGCACATAGCATCTTTTAAGGCTCAGAAGGAATGATATGCAGCTGAAGTCCAAGTGAAAGAATTATTTTTAAGTAGGGAAGTGAGAGGAGCGACAATCTTTCCATAATTATGAACAAACTTTCTATAATGGCCCGTTAAAAACAGAAAACTATGCATGCTCTTAAGAGTCTTAGGGCAAGACCAATCTCGAATAGATTCAATTTTATTAGGATCCATGCTAACACCATCCTTGCCAACAATATGATCCAGGTATTCCACTTCTGAGGCATCAAAGGAACATATAGATTGTTTGAGGAAAATTTGATGTTTAGAGAGTAGATGGAGAACTTGATTCACATGGGAGAGATGGGATGGCCAAGTTTTACTATAAATGAGAATATCATCTAAGAAAACTAAGACAAAATGACAGAGAAAAGGACAGAAGACATGATTCATAAGACTTTGAAAAGTGTAAGGAGAATTACACAATCCAAAGGGTATTACCAAGAATTCATAATGACCCTCATGAGTGAGAAATACAGTATTGGGAATGTCTTCTTCTTTCATACGGATCTAGTGGTAGACAGAACGTAGAGACAATTTGGTGAAGTACTGAGCACCACTCAATTCATCCAAGAGGTCATGAATGACATGAATGGGGAATTTTTCTTTGATTGCGAGTTTTTTGAGGGCACAAAAATCAGGACGCATGCACCAAGTACATTCTTTCTTGAGTACCAAGATCATAGGGGAAGAATAGGGGATAGTAATGGGATGAATAAAATTAACTTTTAGTAATTCATGAAAAAAATTATCAATTTCATTCTTCTCGGAAAAGGGATGACGATAAGGTCAAACGTTGGGAGGAAGACTACCTGGGATGAGAGGGATGGAATGATCATGGACTCCACAAGAAGGGGGAAGGTCTTGGGGGGTGGTAAAAACAACATGGTGGCGGGAGAAAATAGATTGGAGGTCGGGATGCACATAAGGTGTCTCAATATCATAAATGGAGTGGATTTGGGATATAATTCCTGAATGAACTTTTTTGAGGAGAATTTCTATGTGATGGGAACTGATGATCTAAAAGAATCCTGTGATGATACCTTAAAAGATATACTAGTGTCCCTCTTGTTGGAATTTCATGGTTAAGTCCTTAAAATCCATGATAATGGGGCCTAGAGTGCATAACCATTCAACACCAAGAACAATCTCACAACCACCCATGTCTATAGAAAACATATGGGATTTCAAGTGATACTGACCAATTTGGAGTCACACATTTTCACATCATCCCCCACATTTCATGGAACCACCATTGGAAATCATGATTTGAAAATTATTGACGACACAAATGTAACAATTGACTTCTTAGGAAATGCAGAAATGAATAAAGTTATGGGTGCTACCACTATCCACAAGGATGATGAATTTCCTATTTTTGATGTAACCAATTAATTTGAGAGTCCGGGGAGCATAGAATCTAGTGAGGGCATTAAGTGAAATCACCACATCAACGTCTGGTGTGTCAGAGGACGGGGTGAGGTCAAAAGGTGGTGGTAGTTCCTCCACAAGAGGAACAACAACATCTTCTTCAGAAAGATCCTTAGTCACAACCATAAAAATATTTTGTTCCTTACACTTGTTCCCGGGAAATATTTTTCATCACAATTATAACAAAGACCCTTGAGTTGACGTTCAACCATTTCTGTTGGATTAATGAGAGGGGGGGTGAATCAGTAATAGAGAAATTGAATCCTTTTGAACCATAAAATGCAAGTGTTATATCAATGTAGAATTATCATCCAATAATTATAGAGTAAATAAACAATGGACAAATGTGCAATTATACACATACACAGTACACCAGTGTTTTTACGTGGAAACCCAAAGCGGGAGAAAACCACAAAATGATTTTTCTTATATGTCTTTAAGAATTACATTCATTGGAAGCACCAACTTCCTTTGTTTTCCATATGAAACTGGAAGGAGGATCCAAACCCCTAGTTTCTTAGGCTACAACCTAAGGGAATATACAACTCCCCAATCCTCTAGCTACAACTAGAAGGAGGCTACAACCCGTTATGTTCTTCGGCTACAACTACCTGTCATTTTCTTGTCCAATCGCCCTAAAATAAAAGTAGAATGATGGAACCACTGTCACACTATCACTGTGAGATATACTATTGTAAAGATGTACCAATCAACCTGTATCATAAGAAAGTGTATCAACCATGCACCAAACTATACCAAACAACCTGTAATTAGCCTATACCATAAACAAGTGCATCAACCATGCAACAACATGTACCAAACAACCTGTAATCAGCTTGTACCATAAACAAGTGCATCGACCATGTACCAACCTATACATCAACCTATACCATCAATGATTGCATCAACCATGCACCAAATATGTACCAATCATGCATAAAATACACATAAACTATGAATCATCAAGATGTACCAACATCATCAACTATACACCTCATGTATGTGCCAACTCATCAACTACTTGTCTCAACAATGTACCCAACATATACCTCAACCAAAATACCTCATCAATTTAATCATCCAAATATTATTTGTAACTTTGTAATATACCAGGTGTATATGATCACATACCTGCAAACCTTCCTTAACTTTAACAACAAGAGACTAACATTTTCATCAAACTTTACTTTAGTCTCACATGACTAATTTTGGATTAGTCAACAACCCTAACTTGAAATAATCATAACTATGTACCTGTAATGAATAAAATTCTGAAAATAGTACACAATGTTATTCAATATGTTTTATGCAATTCATCCAGATTTCACTACTTGGAACCTCTCAGAAAAGTAAGCAAAAATGGCATACCTTATTGAATTATAGCATATTCTAGAGAGAAAACTTGTAGAGAGTGCCCCACACAAAATATTTTTTGTATGGATCTGAAAATCGTGAAAATAATACTACAGATTGTAATCTAACCAATACATTTGGTCGTACTGAATTTGGATCTATTATGAAGAAGTTATGACATTTTTACCTGAAACACCTTAGAAAGCATCATCAAAAGAATTTATCCTCCCTTGAATTTTGGCCTTCTTTACTTCACCTTCCCTCTGAAATTCATCTTAGATATCATTTGGTTACCTCAGTCACTTGTAGATATTCAATATGCTCAAGTTTGATTAAAAATGAAAGACCCTTGCCTCTTATTTATACTTTCATGTAGATTCCTCAAGGGGTTACCTTATAACCATATTAACCCACTTTCCTTATCTTAGGGCTAACCCACTTCTAACCACTTGTCCACTTAGTAATTTCTCCATTAACTTTATTATTTGAATAGTTTCTTTTATATCAACTTTGACTTATAGTACACTCATCACTTTACTTTATTATTTAAATTACCTTCTAACCATCTTAACCCACTTTCCTTATTTTATGGCTAACCCACTTCTAATCACTTATCCACTTAGTAATTTCTCCATTAACTTTATTATTTAAATGATTTATTTTTTATCCAATTTGAACTATATTACACTCATCACTTCACTTTGTTATTTAAATAATTTCTTCTTTTCAACCACTTTGACTACTTTGACCTTTTGGAGATTCTAGATGACTCATGAGGGTTCTCCAGCTTCACATGGCCATAACTCTCTAACCGTGAGGAGTTATGTGATGTTTCACATACCACCGTAAATGAAATGACATGTACTATCCATATAGAATATTATTACCTTCAAATATATTAAAACTCATACCATTATACATCAAACAAACTTGGTTCCATTACCTAAACCTTTGTGCTACCAAAATTTTCTACCAGGCTTTCTTCAAGGGTTGAAATCAATGACAACCAACCCCAATAATAAACAATTTCCCCCTTTGGCATTGATGAAAACACTCTGATGAAATAATTGAGTCATATCACTCATGCTCCCCTTGTGACCATCGCTCCCTTTGGAACCATGCCTATGTTCTCTTTCTCCAATCATTTACCTTCCAATAAAGGGTATATTTCCATCCGGGGTTGCTCCCCTTGACTGAACTCTTCCTGAAGTTGATCTCCCAAGCTGAAATTTACTCTTTATGGTGCTTCCTCGTGTATATAAGACATACAATATAAGAATTCAAAAGCATTCATTTTGGAGTAGAAATTACTCCAAGTCTCTGGAGAAAATACTCAAAGGCTTCCCTTGGAAGTAGTTTTGTAAATATGTCTGCCACTTGTTCTTTTGTGCCCATATATTCAACTCCGATGTTATTCTCTACAAACTATTCCTATAGAAAGTGATACTTTATTGGAATGTGCATCATCTTGGAGTGCATCATCGGGTTCTTTGAGCTACCAATGGCGCTTGTATTATCAAAATATATTGGAATGGGCTCATCATACTCAACCTCTATGTTTTTCAAAGTTTGTTTCATCCATAGAACCTGAGTACAACATCCTGCTATTGCAATATACTATGCTTCAGTTGTAGATAAAGATACTGAATATTTTTTCTTTCTTAGCCAAGATACTAAACACTCACCCAAGTAGAACATTGCTCCACTGGTGCTTCGCCAGTCATCAATGCAACCTTCCTAATCCTCATATGTGTAGGAAATAAGTGATAGATCCTTTCCTTTTGGATACCATAATCCATACTCTTTTGTTCCTTTCACATATCTAAAAATCCTATTCAATGCTAATACATGTGATTCCTTTGGTTCTTCTTGAAATCATGCCACCTGTCCAATTGCCTACATTACATATGGTCTGGATGTTGTCACCTATATTTCCTCTGGTCTGTAGACTTTGAATCATCATCTTTGCTCAACTTGCAACTGTTTTTCATAGGAGTGGTAATTGGTTTGCAACCTTCCATTCCAAACCTCTTTATCATTTATATGATATACTTAGTTTGAGAAATAAAAATTCCTTGGTTGTTTTGACATATCTGAAGACCCAGAAAGAAGGATAGTTCTCCAAGTAATGACATTTCAAATTCATTCTTCATATTCTTTGCAAATTTATGGCTTAACCTATCATCAATACTAATATCATCAATATATCATCAAAAATAATATCATCAATATAAACTTCAATTAATAAAATATCATCTTGAGTTACCTTGACATAGAGGTTGTTGTTTGCACTTCCTATTCTGAAACCTGTCTGTTGTAAATATTTATCTAGTATAAAGTACCATGCTCTAGGAACCATTTGTTTAATGTAGACTTCTTCTTCAAGTTCCCCATTCATAAAAGTTGATTTCATGTCCATCTCTGTCCATATTGTTCAAGACTCTGCTACACAACTGTCCATAATTTTGACTCATTTGTCATTGTACTATCATGAAGTACTACTACAACTAATTAATCTATCATATTGTACTTTTTCTAACTAAATGAATTGAATCTGTCTACCCAAATTTTGCAACTTGATCGAAGGATGGTTCTATGGTCTGTCTCAGATACCGCATAGACTAACCCAGTCTATTATTCATATTATCTGGGAGTCTCTAAGCTAGATGGATCAGAAAAATTCCTTCTCTGATGTGTATTCATCATCATATTCATTGGTAGATTCATCATCTCTATGAGATTTGACTTATTTCCTTCTATTTGCAGATTCATCTTTCACTACAATGCCCAAAAGTACAATATTTTGAACATGTTCCTTATTTATTTGTCCTTCTTTTCTTTCAGTTATTTTCCAAACCTTTTTGTATCTGACATATTTCCTTTTCTCTTTAGAATTTTCTTCATCTCGTTTTATTGCCAATCTTGCAATCTCTGGGACCTAGTCTTTGTTCACCTATTCTTCATGTTTTCTTACCCATACTTTATTATATCTTATATCAGTGTTCTCTTTCATGGAAGTATTGATCATGCTTCTACAATCACTAGCTATGTGTCCATAGTTATGACATTTATAACATTCAATGTTACATGGCGCCACATAGGAACTTCTTGCCTGAACATTTCTTTTATAATCCCTACAATCTGCAACCTTATGTCCAAAATTAGTACAATAAAATAATGACCATAAAAGAAATTTGCATACTTGGGAGTGAATGATCTTCTTTGTGGTGTAATCCTTCTGAATTTCTTTCTTGACTGATCATGATCATGATTTAAGATTCTTTGTGGATTGAACATGGATGGTCTTCTTGAATATGTATTTATAATAATTTTCTTAGATTTTGGTTGACCATGAATCCTTCCTTTGAGTACTTCTTCATAACTCTTTCTATTTTCTTCATTATTCTTTCCTAGCAACCTAGAGTCCTTCTCTTCATTCTCTATAACTGATGTGGATGTGTATGTCTCTTCAATGTTCTTTTTGAGCTTGACGATTTTACTTCTCAATGTGACAATTGTTTCTTCAATCTTCTCAACCTCTTCTTCTTTCTTCATTATATGAGACTTCATGACTTCTTTTGTTCTTTTCGCTTCTTCAAGATGAATTTTAAATGTGATTATTTATTCTTCAAATCATTTCTCTTCTTGACCAAACTCTACCTCAAGCTGGTTTAGATCGTTATTTCTTTCCTTAAGATGATCTGTCAATATATTCTCTCTCATTTATGTTTCTTCCTTTTGTGCTGCTATGTTGGCTTCCAAATACTGCTTTTGATATTAAATATTTTCTTTGATTTTTCTAACTTCTTCTAGCTGAGTTCTTAAGTTATTGATGGCATGTTGGGATTCTTCAAAAATGTTAACAATTTCCTTTTGTTTCATAAATTGTTTCCTGAGTGACCTGTTTTCTTCTCTTAGTTAATCTAAAGAACTAATCAATTCTACTTCATAATTTTCTTCCTTTTCAATTAGTTTTTATGTCTCATTTCCTTCATGACATTCTATTTCAAGATGTCCTCTTTTTTCACAATTAAAGAAAAACAACATACCTATGGTGATTATGATTTGTTCATCTTCTGAATCTGTTTGACATGGTGAACATAATTATTTTTTATCGGTATATGCATATGCATTTTATGAATCTACAATGGGTGAAGAATATATTTCATGTAACTTATCCCTAAGTTCTTTGGCTGATGAAAATTTACCAACCTTTTCTCTTACCGGATTAGGTAATCCTTCCCAGATGAAATCCATTATTATTTTGTTATTTTTCTTCAATTCCTTTTTGGCTGCAGTCTTTTCCCTTTTTGAACTATCATATCTTATAATGAATGATAGCCAAATATAATACCCATGTTCTTGTAAAATTAATTTCATCCTTCTACTCCACATCTAATACTTTAAACCATTCTGACCATTAAACAATGGTACTCCATTCTCATAATAATCCATGATCTCCTTCCAATGGTTAAATTGTTTACTGAAGAAACCTTTTCTAATACCAATTGTTTGATTACTGAGAGGGGGGTTGAATCACTAATAGATCAATTGAATCCTTTTTAACCATATAATTCAATTGTTATATCAATGTGTCATTATCATCCAATAATTGTGGAGTAAATAAAAAATGAACAAATGAGAAATTATACACATACAAAGCACACCAGTGTTTTTACATGGAAACCCAAAGTAGGAGAAAACCACATAATGCTTTTTCTTATATGTATTTAAAAATTGCAGTCATTCGAAGCACCAACTTCCTTTGTTTTCTAGCTGCAACTGGAAGGAGGATCCAACTCCGTAGTTTCTCAGGCTACAACCTGAGGGAAGCTCCAACTCCCCAATTATTTGGCTACAACCAGAAGGAGGATACAACCCCCTATGTTCTCCAACTACAACTGGAAGTTGGCTACAACCACTTGTCCTTTCCCCGTCCAACTACCTTGAAATAAAGTAGAATGATAGAGCCACTGTCACACTATCATTGTGAGATATACTGTTGTAAAACTGTACCAATAAACCTGTAATCAACCCATACCATAAACAAGTGCATCAACCATGCACCAACTTATACCAAACAACTTGTAATCAACCTATACCATAAACAAGTGCATCAACCATACACCAACAGGCACCAAAAACTTGTAATCAACCTGTACCATAAACAAGTGCATCAACCATGCACCAACCTGTACCTCAACCTGTACCATCAATGAGTTCATCGGCCATGAACCAAATATGTACCAATCATGCATCAAATACACATAAACTATGACTCATCAAGATGTACCAACATCATCAGCTATACACCTCATGTATGTGCCAAATCATCAACTACTT
>JASDQU010500607.1:36725-54156 GCA_032191745.1 Picea mariana | reverse complement strand
GGCACATGATTCCTACTTGGATAACCAAAATCCCTCATCAATTTCATCATCCAAATTTTATTTGTAACTCTGTAATAGACCTGGTGTATATGATCAAATACCTACAAATGTTCTTTAACTTTAACAACAAGAGACTAGCATTTTCATCAAACTTTACTTTATTCTCACATGACTCATTTTGGATTAGTCAACAACCCTAACTTGAAATAATCATAACTATGTACCTGTAATGAATAAAGATCCTAAAATAGTACACAATGTTCTTCAGTTTCTTTTGTGCAATTCCTTCCAGATTTCACTACTTAGAACCTCTCAGAAAAGGAGTTATAGAAAAAATGGCATACATTGTTCAATTATGGCTTATTCTAGAGAGAAAACTTGTAGAGCGTGCCTCACATAGCATATTTGTTGTATGCATATAAAAATGGTACATAGAATACCATAGACTGTACTCTAACCTATACATTTGGTCTTATTGAATTTGGATCTGTTATGAAGAATTTATGACATTTTTACCTGAAACACCTTAGAAAGAATCATCAAAAGAATTTATCGTCCCTTGAATTTCATCCTTCTTTACTTCACCTTCCCTCTGAAATTAGGCTTATATGTCCTTTGGTTACCTCAGTCACTTGTATATATTAAATATTCTCAAGTGTGATTAAAAATGAGAGACCCTTGCCTCTTATTTATACTTTCATGTATCATCCTCAAGGGGTTACCTTCTAACCATCTTAACCCACTTTCCTTATTTTATGGCTAACCCACTTCTAACCACTTGTCCACTTAGTAATTTATCCATTAAATTTATTATTTAAATAATTTCTTTTGTATCCACTTTGACTTACAGTAAACTCATCACTTCACTTTATTATTTAAATTACCTTCTAACCATCTTAACCCACTTTCCTTATTTTAGGGATAACCCACTTCCAACCACTTGTCCACTTAGTAATTTCTCCATTAACTTTATTATTTAAATAATTTCTTCTTTGCAACCACTTTGACTAATTTGACCTTTTAGGGCTTCTAGATGACTCATGAGAGTTCTCCAACTTCATATGGCCATAACTCTCTAACCGTGAAGAGTTATTTGACGTTCCACATACCATCGGAAATGGCATGACATGTACTATCCATATAGAATAGTCTTACCTTAAAATATATTAAAACACATACCATTATACATCAAACAAACTTGGTTTTATTACCCAAACCTTTTTTCTACTAGAATTTTCTACCGAACTTTCTTCAAGTGTTGACATCAATGACAACCAACCCAAATAATCAACAATTTCAACCCTAGTTAATTTTTGGATCTTGAGGGGAGTTGCAGGAGGGGACAAATTGGTGGGTTTAGGGTGAGGAGGAAAGGAGGGTTTGTAGGTCTGGGAGGACACAATCTGTTGGGATTCCTTGGCTTGTTGAGTAGCTTCCAACCAAGTATGGGGGTGTGCCATGAGAACATGGGTACAAATTTCATCTTTGAGGCCACTGATAAAGAATTCCATAAAGAAATCATCTAACATGCCCTCTGTTCTGAAAGCCAAGTTCTCAAATGTGGAAATAAATTCTTCCACTATACCATACTTCTTTAACTTGGTCAAAAGGCCTAAATGGTGGGTTTCATAGTTAAAGAGGTCATAAAGTTCGGCCACAAACTGTGTCTAAGAAATATACCCTTGGCGTGCCTTTTTTCACCATTTCCACCATTTCCATCATTCTAGATCTAGATGTAGGACATCATAATAAAGCTTGGATAAATCATCAATAATGCCATGTACAGAGAAATAATGTTCCATTTGGCTGACCCAACCTGTAGGATCTGATCCATCAAATTTGTTCACCTCAATTCCAGGAGGGAGGAGGTCTCGGGAAAAGTGGGTAGTATGAGGGACTTGGTAAAGGGAAGATTCATGGTCATCCTGATAAGATGGTTTTTCAGAAGAGGAAGGTTTCTAGGAATGGCCCAGGAAGTGTTCTTTGAGGTCTTTGATGTGGGAACATTGTTCCTTGAGGTCTTTGATGTGGGAACATTTTTCCTCGTGGATATCAATAGTTCAATTGATGGAGCCAATGTTCGCACTGAGATTCTTGATGTCTTCCTTGTTCTGGTGGTTGTCAGCAATCAAGGTATTGATTTCTTGGGCTCGTTTGGTAGTCATTTGGACAAAGGAGTAGGAAAATGGTATAGGGGAAACAAAAGGGGTCTCGGGGGGTGGAGAAAAAGGGAAATATAAAGGGATAAGAGCCAAATAAGGGTGTCAGAGACAGGTTGGGTCCACAAAAAAAAATGTGTTAAAAATTATAGGTATCACTGGAACCAGGGTGAAGAGAGGAACCTAGTGGGATATATCCTAAATAAGTGTGTCGGAGGGACAACTATAATGTTTATTTTTCTTACTCCTGAGGAGTTATACTCTAGATTGAATAATACTTCAGTGAAGAAATTCCCAAATGCTTAACAGGAAGAAATGTGTAGTAATTTCGTAACCAGAATGTATAAGACACAGCTTCGTGGAAATAGATCTTGTCCATTCTGTTTTTTGTTTCCATCCCCAGGGGTAGGATATTCATGGTTTCTACATACAAGGGTTTTTCTTATGTTATATTTTTGTGATATACTTGTCGGGTCCAATAGTACTACTTGGCCCAATATCTCAGGGCACCAAATAAGGAGGTTAGGTCATGCCCTTATCCATACTACCCAACTACCCAGGTACTAGAGAGTATCTTCCCGGGTGTTGTTTTGGGTGGCACTATATCATTCAAGCAGTCGATCGGTTTACCTATGGAGGGCTTCAGGAGATCTAGGCCGATCTGTATGCAGGTGTTGTATGATGTGCTATCACTCGAAGGGGTACTAATAGGGGTTACAAGGGTGGCCAAAAAATGTGTGCTTAGGTACCACTTGTATTTTTTGCGTTCATGACTCCCCGAACACAAGTTTATGCATGTAAAGACTTATATTTGTAGCTTTAGGACATCGAAATACATTTCTACCCTGAAAAAATAAATTTAACCCACAATTTTCTACCAAGGAAGGTGCTTTGATACCACTTGTAGTATTCCAGATATAAAATAGTATGCATGAAAGAAATATTTTAGCTAGAAATGGCAGAGAAGCAATGATATAATCAAAACAATACCATAATAACACCAGAAAGAGAACTTTGATTATTGATAGCAATGTTCGCTTTCCACTTCGAGGGGGAAACCGCCCACAAAGCAGATCTCTATTACAATAATATCCAAGACAATATTTCTCATACCCTCTACTTATATTTATACTCTATCTATCCAAAAGAACAATCTAGAGGAAAATCCTTCTAGAAGCAAAAGATTCTATTAGGTATTCTTACATTTGACTTATTCTTCCTTATTTCTAGGCCTTATTAATATTGGACTTTATTACATGGAATTATATTATTATACCTACATGAGGGGTTAGGGAGGTTAGGTCCCTAACATAAAACCTTGTTACAAGAACTTGTTGTTGGTTTGTAATATTTCTTATTCCTTGAATATCTGAGTAGTACCCTTTGATATAGAAATTTACTTTCTAGTATCTCTTCCTCTCTTCTATATGATTGTTGGGTGTGTTCCTATTCCTTATGGATCATGTGAGGAATTAATCGATTTTTGATTTTATTCTTGAAGAGTTCAGTGGAGGAACTCAGGCAGTTGGTTTCAAGGTAGTGTCGTCAGTCAAAATTAGGTTATAACTCACCTATTCATGCTAATTAATAAAAGATTTCTCTCTCCCTCCAATCTATGTGCAATTATGTTTATATAATTCTTATATGTTGGATTTTATTTACATATTCATATTTACATGCTGCATTTATAATTTAATTTGATATCTGTCTTTCTACAATGTCTACTTGGTTTATTTTGTAGGCTAGTAGAGCCAAAGGCCTAGAGCAAGTCAAAGGTCGAGAGTGAGGATCTTCATAAAATGTTTGGATACAAGGTATGCGATCCTTCTTTATATCTTGTAAGTAATTATTTATTGATTGATTTTTATATTGGAGGGTAGGTTCAGTATTTTAGACATGGTTGTGATCTGTTGTGACATAGACCCAAGGTCATAGGGTAGAAAATATCGTAACATAATTAGTGACCATACTGGGAAATTTTTTCTCCTAGTTTGGGTCGATTTAAGGGATCTTGTGATTTCTTGTTTTTCTTGTTTTTTGGGCTTGTTGTCAAAGCATTTACTATATCAAAAGTCTTTTCCAGTTTCTAGAAGCTTTCTTCTTATTTGCAATTTCTCTTTTTATAGTTTTTCTAAGGTGTAGGCGCTTTAGATTTCTATGAAGTGCATATATATGTGACTCATTTCAGTTTCAATCATGTACATACGCTATTCATAGTGTAAACAGTTGTGTACACTTCTGAAAAATTTCTCTTGGGGCCATTTTCTAATTTTTGGGTAGTTCTGGGTTGGTTGTTCAACATTTCCAGAACCTTCTCTGTTTTTTTTTTCCTTTGAATGTTATATCAAGTCTCTCTAAACTTGAAAATTTGATTAATTTTTTTTTCTCTTTGATTGGTTGATCTTTTTTTGTATAAGGTTTTTAAGTGGGTTAAAAGGTTATTCTTGAGTAGCTAGATTGTGCTTTCAGCTCATTGTTTTGTTTCAGTGATTTTGTAGTGTCTTTTTTCTTCCTCTTTTCCTTATTTCCTTTGTTCATAAAAATAAAATACAAAATTTCACTGTAGTTTCATTTTATCCCTTCTTAGTAACAAAAAAGAGAAATATCTTGGTTGCTTGTTGTTTATTCTCTTGTTACCTTTCCTCTTAATTTATTTAGGAAAATAACTCATTTTCTAGCACTCAGGTCTTTTACACATTTTTCTTATTTTGAAAAAATTCTTGATTTCATTTTTGAGTATCCTTTTACAAAAAGAAAAAAATATTGTTTGAAAAGTTCCTTTATACCATGTTTTTCACTTACCCTAGGGTGACAATGTAGTTTTCATTGCCATCCAAAAGAAAAGATCATTTTAGGCTTTCATTTCAAAGTAATCTTAGATCTTCCATACAAACAAAAATATGCCTTTTTCCATTTTGAAAATCATGTAAAAGAAGTGTATTGCAACTTTTCATTTGAAGGAAAAGTTTGTTTATTAAGAACATTGTTCTTAAATATTTCTCTTGTTGATTCATACAAACAACATTTGTTTCACTTATGTATCCTTTGAGTAAAAAAAATCTACTAAAATGAATGCTAAATTTAAAATTTACTAGAATTTGTTTCTAAGGTTCAGAAACAAGTTTAGAGTTAGGGCCATGGATTAGGTTTAGAGTGATAACTCTCCAAGGCCGGTAAAACATCACATGAGTCTATGATAGGGAGAGAAAATACAATTTCTGTATAGGGAATATATGGGAACATCATATAAGACATAATCTAAACAAAAGGTCGCGCGAGGAAGAGTAGAGGAGATAACTCCTCTAAAACTCGACCAAGCGTAGCAGATTTAGTGTATTTGTTTTTTTTTTCTTGAAGTGACAATGACTCTTATGGAATTATTACTTTGTGAATTTCAGAGTTAGTTGAAGTTTTCTTGAGGTGATGTTGGCCATGTTGGCATCAATTCTCTGAAAGATTCATACTTAGTTTGAGATTTTTTGAAGTGACATTGGCCCTTTTATAGATAGTCCTCTGGAAAAGCGTCATACTAAGTTATCTTACCCATATAATTTATCCCAACTATTGAATGTAACCCAAAGACGTTGACTAGGAGATGGTATCCATAGTTGGTTTTCCTAGGTATATCAGATGTGACTGCGGGGGGTTTCCTATGGTACCTGAGGAAGACATTGTATCACACTTTTCAGTACTACTAGGGGGTGGCCTACAAAGCGAGGGTACTTTTACTAGATAAGGATGGTTAGTGGAGGTTGGGGTAACTTATTCTCACTCCTTAATTCATCGGTCTTGGGAATCGATCAACCCATGTCGGTATCTGGAGGGTCTCTTTCTACTTTTTCATTTCTTTGGATTGAGGACCTCATCCACCTAGGCTGAAGTTTTGAAGAAGTTGTTTGTTTTCAATGTTTCTCTTACAATTTTTTAGTGGAGTGTTATTTTGTATTATTGGCATTAGGTTTTCTCTATATCACTTCTTTTGGAAAATTTATTCAGGGTGGTCAACCAACCACTCCATTGTTTGGGAAGGAATTTTGGTCTTTCTCTTAAAAGCATGGTGCCTCCTCCTATAAGGTGTGGGTTTTTATACCACTGGTTCACTAGAGTCATCATGTTAGTCTTTTTTAGATGTTAACAATCTCACAAGGGAAGTACCTGTGCATAATAACGTCATGGCCAAAGTTATTTAGGATACTAATAAAGCTATCCCTTCCGATGGAGATTATTTTTCTTTTCTGTTCTTTGGAAATGTCGATGCCCCCTTGATAGACACTTTGAACATTCTTGGCTTGAATTTTGGGCTACCGATTTGGTTTTGGATGACTCTAAATGTCCTCATTACTCTTGATGCTTCTCAAATAAGCACTTTATGTCATGGGAATCATATGGATGTTGATCCATTACATTCTGCATCCAAAAATTCAACCCCTTTTCCTTCTCCCTCTTATCATGAAATCCTAGATACTAGTAACTAGAAGTATAAAAGAAATAGGAAGAGGAATAGTAAGAAGAATATGTCACCAACCTTCGTGAGTCATGTTGGAGACCTGTTCCCATCCTCTGCAATTCATGCTGGGGGAAAGCAACCAGCCACTACAATTCATGCTGGGAGTTAAATTCCAGTCACTACTATTCATACTGGAATTAGTCTGCCAATATATGATAGTCTTATTAGAGATCAATCGTCAACCTCTATAAGTCATGTTGGGGGCACAAGTCTAGTCATTGTTGGTCATACTAGAATTGATTCAACAACCTCTATGAGTCATGTCAAAGACAATCAACCATCCTTTGCTAGCCAAGTTGGGACTATGAAACTGAACTCTACTAGTCATGTTGGAGTTATGTCAACAACCTGTGCAAGTCAATTTGGATATCAGCACCTAGGCACTGCAAGTCATGCTAGGGGGAGCCCACCAGCCTCTACAACTCATGTTGGGGGTATTTGTCATAGATTTGGCTTAGGTTGATGGACACTTGGTTTCTATTGTTGGTTGTCATTAATGTCCACCCTTCGAGAGTGATATTGTATATTGATTTCAACCCTTAGAGATTGATGTAAACCCTTGGAGAAGTACGATAGTGAATTCTGGTAGCACAAAGGTATGGGTAAGGGACTTGGGTTTGTTTGAGGTATAAATTCATCAATATTAGTTAATATGCAGGTAAGACTATTCTAGATGGATAGTACGTGTCATGCCATTTACGGTGATATGTGGAACATCACATAATTCTGCACGATTAGAGAGTTATTGCCATGTGAAGTTGGAGAACCCTCATGAGTTATCTAGAATCCCCTAGAAGGTCAAAGAAGTCAATTATTATAGAAGCTACTAGAAGAAGTGTACTAGTCAAATGGATGGTAACTAGGAGTTAATCATGGGTATCGTTGTTGCATTAAAAAAATAATTAAAAAAAAAATAGTTGCAACAAGAAGTTGTGAGTTTGGTAATTATGGTAAAGTAGTTGTGATGAGAAGATTGAATAGTCAAAGTGGTTGACCAAAAAATAAATTAAATAATAAAGTGGTTTCAACAAGAATTTATTTAAGGGAAAATAATTTATGAATTGACTAACTATAGAAAAGTTAGTTGCAACAAGAATTTGTGAGTAAAGAGAAATTATTTAAATAATAAAGTAGTCAAAGTGGTTGCAAAGAGAAATTATTTAAATAATAAAGTGGTTGCAACAAGAAGTGGTGAGCTTACTATTTATGGATAAGTCAAAGTGATTGCAAAATAAGTTAATTAAATAATAAATTTAGTTGAAACTAGAAGTGGAGAGATTCCTATTTGTAAACTAGTTGTAAGTGGACAAGTGGATAGAAGTCGGTTAGTCTTAGAAGAAAGAAGTTGGGTAAACTTAGTTAGAAGGTAACCCTTTGAGGGAGCTACTTGGAAGGTATAAATAGGAGAGAAATAAACTCCCATTAGCACCTACCCCTACCTATTGAAATTTTTTGAATATCTATTTGTGAAAGGTTTATTGCAGTTACTCATTGATACATCTGAAGTTACACAAGTTTGAGGTAGAAAATGAGGGTTTATGGTGAAAGTTTTAGAGTTGCAGATTTACTGAAAAAACCCTAGATTTTGAGGTGAACGTAGGCTGCACTAGAGGAAGGCATGTACATACATGGGCTGAAGGAGAACAGGGTGCGTACATACACAGGGTGAAGAAAAAGAGGTCGCGTACAATTGGGAAAATACATGGAATATTGATTAGATGAAGATGCTAGGTCTCTAGAGTCAGAAAGCAAGCTCCCAGGAATGTCTACAATGATTAGGTACAAAACATCTATCTACAGATTCAAAATGTATGTCATATACTTATGTGTAGTTGGATATTATTGTCTCCATGCAATATGGTTATGCGAGATTGAGGATATGCCCTATAGAGGTTGTTGGTTGTGTGACACTTATTGTATGAGTTAGATCTACAAAAATACAACACCAATATGTTTAGTATTCATTATTGTTACATCTTGTTAGGGTGAGTGTTGAGGCATATCTTGTATTTCTTGGTACATGGTTGAGGGTTTTTTATTATGATTTATTAGTTAAGATTTTGGTTAGTTTGAGGTTGCATATTAGTGAGGGTTTAATGTCTATCCTATGTGACAATGTATTATAGATGATTATGATTGTATGCACATGTAAGGCACATGACTAGAGAGACATAGATGCACATGGTTTGAATGATATTATTGTGATATTGTGTATGATATCTATGTTATCATATCTGATCTATTGAGGGATATTATTGGTACATGTTTAAGAGGCACTTTCTATGATTGGTACATGTTTGGTGCATGGTTATAAGCACTTTCTAGTAGTATTGTTGAAACATGGTATATGGATGATGTGTCATAGATATATTGATATATTAGTAAAACAACATATTGGTCTTGGTAATGGTTATGAGGTATTGTGATATGCATAGTTGATGCACTTGTGATGGTACAGGTTGTGTGAGTGACTGATGTACATGGTTGATAGTACAAGTTAATTGGTACAAGTTGATACAGGTTGTTGTATAGACATGCCCCATAGATACACAACCTGCAGTATAGAAAGGTCACGTACATATGTTGGTTGTAGCATATACAGGTTGTGTACCTATTGTTTTTTGTTGGTACATAATGATTACATGTACAAGTTGATCACAGGTTATTGGTATAGGTTTGTTATAGGTTGTTGGAACATATTAGTATAGGTTTATAATGGTATATCTCATAGTGACAGTGTGGTAGTGGTTTCATCATTATTTGGCACTTATATTTTAGGGTGGTAGGATGGGGAAAGGAAAGGAGGTTGTGGGCTCCTTCCAGTTGGTGCCAAAGAATCAGGGAGTTGGAGCTTCGTTCAGGTTGGATCCTAAGAACTAGGTGGTTGTATCCACCTTCTAGTTGTATCCGAAGAACATAGGGGGTTATAGCATCCTTCTAGTTATAGCCAAAGGATTGGGGAGTTGGATCTTCACTCAAATTGTATCTTGAGAAACTAGATGGTTGGAGCCTCCTTCTAGTTGGAGTTGTAGAATTAGAAGTTGGTGGTTCCTTGAATGTAATTATTAAATATATATAAGAAAAGTATTTTGTTTTTTTCTCCCGCATTAGGTTTCCATGTAAAATATTGGTGTATTGTGCAATGTGTGGATGTCTCTATTATTGTTTATTATGAACTGGTGGATGTTAATTTTATATGGTGCAATAACATATTAATGATGAATTGATAAAAAATGTTGAATAAGTTAAAGGAATATACATTGTGGTTAAAAGGATTAATAATTGGTATAATTTCTCATTACTGATTCACCCCCCTCTTAGTAATACAACAATTGGTATCAGAGTCGGTTCCTTCAAGAGACAATTTAACCACTAGAAGGAGATCATGGAATTTATTGAGAATGGAGTACTAATGTTTGATGGTGAGAGTTTTCTAAGGTATGATATGCGTATCATAAGAACAATAAAATTTTTAGAGGCACATCCATATGATGTTTGGTATTTAGCTGTGACAAGACATAATGCTACAAAGAAACAAAAGACTAAAACCAAGAAGGAATTGAAAAAGAATAAAAAAATTGCAATGGACTTCATTTTGGAAGGACTATATGATTTAGTTAAGGACAAATTGGGTAAATGTTCATTAACTAAATAAATTTGGGATAATTTACATGATATCTATTCTTGATTGATCACAAAGTCAAAGAATGTCAAAGAAGATGTGGGTACATAACAAGAAGAATGTTGTTCATCATGTAAGATGGATTAAGAAGAAGAAAAGTATGTAATCAACATATGTTGTTTTGATTTAATTTTGAAAAATGAGGACATCTTGAAATTGAATTCCTTGAAGGTAATGAGATAGAAAATCCATTTGAAATAGAAGACAATTATGAAGAAGAATGGATCAACTCTTTATATGAACTAAATCAATAAAGAGAAGAAAACAAGTCACTCAAGAAATAATTGATGAAGCAAAAGGAATGTGTTCAAGGTTTCGAAGAAGCTCAATAGGTCATCAATAATTTAAGAGCTCAATTAGAAGAGGCCAGAAGAATTGAAGAAACTTTATAACATCAAAAGAAGTGTTTAGAAGCCAACATAGAAGCACAAAAGGAAGAAGCAGAAAAGAGAGAAAAGATATTGACAGATCATCTCAAGGAATGAACCAATGACTTAAACCATATTGAGGAATATTTTGATCAAGAAGAGAGAAGACTTGAAGAAGAAATAATTAAATTGAAAATCCAACTTGAAGAAGCAAAGAGAACATAAGAAGTCACGAAGTCTCAGATAATTGTTGGAGAAATTTCTATTTCCGGCACACTAGTTCAGTGGGAGTAACACTAGTTCAGTGGGAGTTAATTAACTAGTTATATTTTAGACTTTCTAATCCTAGACCATCACTATTATGCATGCATTCCTAGTTATAGGATTTCATTTCCTATATGAGTGAAGATCACTCAAACATTGATAAGATCATAATATGCATTGATTCTCATTCTTCATTGTGTATCTCTCTTCCTTTGATAAACTTTGCTTGTGTATGCTTTAGATATATCTCTTGTGTAGGTTTTCATGAAACACTAACATGGTATCAGATCTACGCTGCTTGGAGAAATCCAGACAAACCAAAGAATAAGGAAAATCAGAGTTTCGATGAGCTAAATCCGTGGTCGTACCTTTTAACAGTCATTTCTCAAAAAATATTAAGTTTTTGAGGAAATGGCCCACGATGGAAGTAAATCGAACCATTCTAAAAGTGGGTTGTCAACCATTTGGCGAGATTCCTCACTGTTTTCTCAGAACATAAGCCAAATGATGGCCTCCTGAAAGTGATACGAATTTGTGGTCGTACCTTTCTACAGTGATTGCTACTAAAATATTAAGTTTTTGAGGAAACGACTCACTAGAGAAGTAAATCAACCCATTCTTCAAGTGGGTTTTAAATAATTTCCCGAGATTCCTCACCGTTTTCTCAGTAAGTAAGTCAGAATATCGTCTCCTGAAACTGATACGAATTTTGACTTAAAGTGCCCTTTCTTCCGTGATTTCTTAATTTTTCGCTTGCAGATTGAGAGTAAATTTTTATGGGTTCTTAGAAACAGTGGGAGAGATGGATAAGACCACACTAGTTTGGTCCAAAACGTTGAAAATGAAAAAACCTATGCGATTAATCCGAAAGAATTCTCTGATCAAAACAATGGTCGCAAAAGCCTTAGAACATAAATAACTATTATCCAGTCAAAATTGGTGGTAATCCTCACACCATACAATTATTTTGATTGGAATCCCAAGGCATAATTCCAACTCAGAAGGAAAGGACTGTATAAGTTGACGACGGTGACAGAAACATAACCTACATCAGTGATTGAGAAGATGAGATGGGTGAACCCTAAGGATGAGGCCACATGAATAGTTCTTGAGTTAATCTCCACTGATATATGGTTTCTTGTTTCCACATGAAAGACTCCAAACGAGATCTGGACCACCTTGGAAGGACTCTTTGGAAAGGAGGATGAGATGCGAGGTCATATGCTTGAGGTAGAGTTGAATCCTTAGACCCTAAAAGTTTTGATAATATACATGATTTCTTTACTAAATTTAAATATTTGATATTGATCTTGGGTTAATGTGGTATTGACAAGTCTACACAAGAGAAACAACTTATTCTAACAATCTTAGCCAAGCTAGGACCATAATACACTGTATATGTCTCCAATTTCTATTCTGGCAGATGTCGTTTCAAAAAAAATTGGAAAATGCCTACGTTGGCTCAGTTCATTGAGTCTCTTACACAAGAGCAGACACAAATCATACATATGGGCCTCATTAAATATCCCAAAGAACATGCACTCACCATGCATTATGGAAAAGGGTCATCCAAATAGAACGGGAAGGAGGGATATTCAAAACCCTTCAATGATTCTTCAGGTTCCAAAGACTCTACAAATTCCAAAAAGAAGAAGAAGGGAAAGCAATGCACTTACTGCAATAAACCAAATCATGAAGAATCCACATGCATGAATAAATAGATCGATATTATGGCATAGGAAGTTCAACAGAAAAACCTTGGAAAATTCATTCCATAATGAGTCAAGAAGCAAAAGGAACAAGATATTTCTCCTAAGAAAGGTAATCACCATGCTCTAGTTGCAATTAATTCCTCATCCGATTCATGGATTATATATTTTGGTGCATCCCATCATATGGTAGCGAAAGAGGAATTTTTCTCTTCCTTGAGTCCATGCTCAAGACCCCCTATTCTCATGGGGGATGATAATCCAGTAGCAGTCGTAGGAGAGGGAAGAGTGGAACTCCATAATGGCAATTTTGAGAATGTTTTACAGGTTCCAAAAATTTCTATGAATCTTTTCTCAGTTTATCAAATCACCCAGAAAGGTAAAAAGGTTGAATTTACATCAGATTCAGTTTCAGTAATTGACATGCATGACAATTCCATTATTGCAATTGGTGAGGTGGATCACAATTCAAGGTTGTATAATGTAACACCCCTATTTCCCCCAACGTTTAATTAATCATAAAATAGGATTACCATGCTAAGGCATGTGGACAATGTAAATGTATTATTGTTAAACTACCCATAATTGATTGTTGGGGGGTGAAGCCTTGAAGTACAAGCCATGATATATATAGAGGAAAGAAATTAGTTAATAAATAAAGGTCCATTTGTTGAATCATCAACCACCCCCATGAATGGAAGCATGTTCTAGTTGCAGGATGTCAGCTTGAAGTATGACAGAGACCTGCAGACCCGAGCTTCCTTTTGACAGAAGGAACATGACAGGTCATAAACCTTCCAAAAGAGGGAAGGTAAGATAGATACAGAGAAACAAGATGAGAGAACATTCTCATAAGGGACATGTGTGAACCCAAAGGAAGTGTCGAGATCACAGCCTGAAGGACCTGAACACGAGCTTGATGTTGAGGAAGCATCTGATAAACCTTGTAGTCTCATTGTGAAAGAGGGAGTTTCTCTAAGAGATCGCATAAATTCCCTTGTGATATCATGGCTTGGCACGGGGGTGGCCAAAGTGATAAGAATGAATTCATTTGAGCCTATGGTTGGGTGGAAAGGAGCACACCCATAGTTAGTTGGTTGGATGCAATTTGTAATAGATAAGTATTCTCATACCCTATGAAATTAAGCTGTAATTATGTAATGAAATGGGATATAATGTGAACAACCCAGGGATGTGTATGTTCTATTAATCATTATACTGTATATCTTTATTCCTGTTTAAAATGTATATTTAAGCAAGTATGGATTGGACTTGTTTTGTATTCGTAAATGCTTGTACCCTGTGGTGGCTTATGCTAGATCTACGAACTGCAAGTTCGTCGACCTTGGGCATAGTTTCACATACGCATGTCGACACTCCTAGTCATTCGGAGTCCCTTGGAGTAGGTATTTTGTTAAATCTCAGGAGAGATAGTGAACTTATGCACAGGTTCTCTACGAGGCAAGCAGAGACCGAGAACCACTTAAATTCTATAGTTGAGGAACAAGCATAAGGGGTGCGTGGAAGGCTTCTTCCAAGAGTTAAGTTCAAGAGAAAGAGAGAAAATCTATTAAACTTTCAGAGATAACGAAGCTCAAGAAGAACATCGAGGTTAAAGTATAGAAAGAGAGGGACCCTTGTTTCGAAGACGAATGGACAAAATATGTTCAGAAGAAACCACTGTCTGTTGTGTCCGTTGGGTATGGGAAAGAGCATGGGAGTTAATGCTCGAGTCATTCGGACTTCGCGAGTTTAACGAACTGAGCGAGTTCGTCGTAACGAAGGTAAAATCCCCAAAGTTAACTCTAAGCCTTAGATTTGAGGATGCACGGGAACCGTCCCAACCGTCAGATCTAGGAGGTAGATGATAGTCAAGTTACTAGAACTACCCATGAATTAATAACTTGATAGTGGAGATGGATGTGAGCCTTTTAACAGGAGGAGAGGTCATCCTAGTCATGAAATCGAATCAAATGATCATTGAAGTTACCAAATAAAACACCAGCCACTCGATTTAATCGACGGTTGGGAATCATTGCAGAGTGCAAAGGTAAATTTAGTTGACCTGCTAGTTCACGGCCCACAATCAACCCCCATCATTGATATCATTGGAGATGGAAGATCAATGACTAGGATCAGACTAGAGTCGAGTGATCACTTTCCAGATTGTGGAGGTTGAGCTCTCTAATAAAGAGCACACATGTTCGGGCCCCACAATTACTATGAATTGTCGATCATTGTGGACCTTTGATTTGAGTTTGACGAGATCCCTGAAACTCAAGGTGTACATGGGAAATCAAGATCTTCAAGAAGAAAAATCTTAGAACATATAAGCGCTTTTCATAGGTGCAGACGAGGTCCAAGAGACAAACTCGTAGAAGGAACAAAGGCCAAGGCCATTGAATACTTAGAAAATCCTCTAAGCTAGAGGAAGTCGAGATCTCAGGAGGAGGAGCGACACTAGCCGTCATATCGATTATGGAGAGGAGATTAGACCATTAGATCAATGTCTAGTGAACAAAGGAAGCACAAAGGGGAGGAACATATCTCATCTATTGGAAATGAGTGTGAAGGGCCAGTGGCCGTTGGATCCAGAAGTAAGTGCATGAGACTTAACCCTTGTGTGCACAAGAGAGTGGACTAATCAACGTTTCAAAGTCCTAAAGTAATTTGGGACCGTCCATCGTCAAGGAGGATAGGTGGCATAAGATCCACAACTTCAGAAGTTTTGGACAAGGAGGAGGGAAAACAACCGAAGTAAATCCTGGTTGTTGATCGCTAGGAGACATGTGTCAGCAGATTAGTAACTCTAGAGAAATCACTTCGAGAGTTTCAGACTGAGAGTTGAAAATCCCGAAGCTCGGAGAGCTGGAGAGCTGAAGCGAATCTCAATCATTCAATCCGCTGTAGTGAATCTAAATCGTCAAATCGTCTGAAGTAAATATCAGGCGTTTGGTCACCCGAAGTGAATCTGAGCCATCAGAGTTCAGTAGAGACATGGTGTAGATCTATGAGATTCGGGTAAAGTCTCGAAGTAATTCATAGTCATCAGATCCAGAAGGAAACGTGATGACAGATCGTATAATTTAGAGAAATCACCTTTAGATTTTCAGATTTAGAGTTGAAACTCCCAAAGCTCGAAACGCTGAAGTGTCGAAGCATCGAAGCGCTGAAGTGTCGAAGAGATGAAGCACCAAAGAGACAAAGCATCGAAGCGTCGAAGTAGATCTGGACCATTAGATCCATAGGATAGATGGCGTGAATATGTGGATTTTGGGAAAATACCCAAAGTAAACGTCGATCTGAAGGAAATCTCGGCCATTGATTGAGAAGAAGGCCACAAGATCATTGATCTAGTTGAAAGGTCAAAAAACCGAAGTAGAAGTAGGGTTGTTGATTTAGGATGACAAGTGTCCATATATTGTCAACTTCGGAAGATTGATTTATGGAGGAAAGAAGGGTATGAGATTTGAAAAGTCTAAAGTCTATAATCACGAAGGAGATCACATTCGTTGATTTAGGAGGAGAAGATCTGGTTCGTGGATTTGAAAAGCGTAGATCTAAACCGTCAGTTCAAACAATACCATCAAGATCGGGAGATCGATGATCTCGTGGCATTGCGGGGATCAGAGATGCGTGAACTTTAAAAAGTTGAGGGCAAACCACAAACCAAACCACGGTTTTGAAGAAAGGACACGTGGAGGCTCGAGGAGAATTGCGAGCCGAAAGGTAGTTTGGTTTCAAACCGCCTTTGGCCACACCCACAATTGTGTGTTTGCGTGGGTTTATCACCCAAGGTCACCTCAAGGAGGGGACTATCAGAAAATGGGATAGTGCCCAAACTCAAAGATTCCCCAAGCGTGAAGGGAAGGTCACAGGTAGCATTAGACCTCCACCCGGAAGTCGAAAGGGTCTAGGTTTAATTACAGAGAAAGACCATGAGGGTCTTAGAGATTTTTTTGGCTTCAAAATCGGAGATCCTTGACTGAGAGGTCAGACTGGTTACTCGACTTTACAAATTAGAAACCATGAATAAAGAATCTTTCCTTTAAGAAAAGAGAAATTTTTTATGCCCCGTCGTGGGTGTGCTACAAACCGGTATCAAAGCATGGTTACAACACTTGGCTTTCTTGGGCTCATGTATGAGTCATATAAGGAGATATCATTATCTACATTTACTCCTTGAGGATAAGGACTGCAGATTGAACTTATGCTTTTTGGGAATTCTTGTTGAATTTGAGCAGAAGAATTTATTTATCCCTTTTTCAAAGTGATAAATACTCTTACCAAAGTAGGGATATGTTAATTAACATTTATAATAAGACTTGAATTTGGATAGATGAAGGTGGTAGGGTTCTATCAAGAGTAGTTGAAGCCCAAAGGACGGATGACCTGGTGTTCGTAACACTGCTTCCAAGCATGGGCAGTTGGAACTTCAGGCATTGATGATGGTAGATTATATAATGGTTAGTACCTTTGTGGGCTTAAAGAAATCTGCTAGGATCAGGTAGGATCCCTGGTAGTTATAGTTACTACTTTATATTAAAATCAAAGTATATAACTCCTCATGACTAGAGAAAAGTGAGATGGGTAAAACCCTATGGACGTTGAGGCAAGAAGGTTTTATTGCTAGACATTGTCACATAAAGAGGAAGGTGACCCTGGTTGGTTATTGCTTTGAGAGAAGGCAACATCAATATGAAATATGACTATGAGATTAGTCCTATAAGTGACTGAAATCT
>JASDQU010500607.1:15731-36625 GCA_032191745.1 Picea mariana | reverse complement strand
TAGGGGCTAAGTATCAACAAGAGAGGGAAGGGGTCCAAGGGGAAGAGTTTACCCATGTCTATTAAACCAAAACCCATTTCTTATTTCTTTCTAAATTATCCTTACCATGAACCTTCCATTAGTTGTTGAGTGTTTTAGAGCCCAAACACTGAATTCATGTAAGAGGGTTTCTATGAGAGTCACATCCCATAGTTATTGATATCATGGGGGATGAGTACAATCAGCTTTGGGAAGAGTTAAAGTCAAGCAAGCAAGAGAAATAAGGGAAATTTGTATGGGTAAGAGGCCAAAAAAATTATGCATTCACTTTTTTGCAGAGAGAGTTTTTTTTGCATGGATCTTTTTAGCCAACAATGGATTTCTAAGTGTTGAAGATTGAAGGTAGTTGTTGTGGGAACATTTGGTAGTTTTTTTAATATGGAATTTCATGAAGAAAGAGGATTCATTCATGTGGGTGAAGTTTTGTTCAAAATTCATCCAATGAGGCACACATTTTGTTGTTGGGAGAATTCATGTTGCAGTTGTAGAATTCATGAGGTCCTGACAAGTATAATTCTTGTTCAACTTGTGTAAGAATCCCTGGAGGTGAGTGGAAAGGCCTGAGGAACTGTGAGCAGTGAAGGGGGATTCCATCCCTTGGTTTGTGCATGTTGAAGGGAAGAGAGTTGGTGGACTGGAATTAGTTGTGAGTTTGGATGTTGAGAGGGGAACATTGTCCAACCTTAGGGACCACCATCTCTTATGGTTTCATATCCCTAGCTCAGGGGCATCTTGTTGTTGAGAAATGGAATAGCAAGGCTACGGTTGGGAGGAACATCCATCCTCTGCAACGGGTTGCATATCTTTAAGATAAGCATTCTTGTTTGTTGTGTTAAATCATGTTAAATGTTGATATGATTGTTGCACAAATTAATCTGAGTTATATTGGTTAAATGCTACTTGTTTTGGGTAGAATTGATGCATATAAATCTATATTTTGTGGTAGAATTATGCTATCTACACTTAGTTGTTGTTGTGCATATTTAGAGTCGTTGTATTTATGTTTTTGTTTAGTATGGATGATTGAATCAACTTGAATGACATGTTGTGTATTATTTCCACATTTTAAATTGGTATCAAAAAATTTATTGAGTCATTATAGCAAGTGACATCACCCAGCTGGGGGTTAGGTACATTGCAATACCTCTTATTCCATACTTAGTGAAATTCTCATTTTTAGCATCATTCACATTTTGAGAGGTCATTTATGATTCATAAATGAGTTCTCGATTCACAAGGAAATATGTGGTAAATGTGGATTAATTATTGCACTTTTCCATAGAACACTTGCTTTTCAACAATAAATTTCATTTATGATCTACATTTATTTGAAGGAAATTGTATGGTTCTAAGGTCTATTACCAGATGGATTTGTACCCTCCTCGGTCCACATGAAATTGTTCTCATAGCATTAGGTTTTCGTGCTATAACATCTGATCTGAAATTATATATTAAATTGAATTGGTTATGCTAAATGTAAATTCTCACAATTTCATTAATTAAATGGACTTAATAAAGTTTAATGAGTAATTAAAATGACGGAAATGGAGAACAAACAACAATAAAGAAGACAATAACAACAAGTTGTTAACAAAGTTCACCGCTCGTGGAATAATTCTCTGGGTCCGCATCATTAGTGGCACCAATCCATTAAAAAGATGAGAAACGTACATCAAAATGGCCTTCTTACATCAAAAAGGATCTTCAACCTAAAAAAACATTGTCTTCAGCATCCTTCTAGGAAGACAGGAGCATCGTTGGTAACTTTACCTTTATTGACATATCCCAATGTCACAAACAAATGGATATAACTCGATAATACAATGTGATGAACAAAACTTGACGTTGAATTGTGACGGAAATATTCCAACATCACAATGTGACAAACATAACTCATAGTTGTAATGTAATGAAAAAACCAAACATTGCAATGTGATGACCATATATCGAGGTGATAATGTGATGAAAAAATCATGATGTTGTGATCTGATGACCATAACCTGTCATCGCAATGTGACGAAGATAACTTAATGTGAAAAATGTGAAAAATGTATCCCCGCATGAAAATCGAAAATAACACTTCACGAACATCACATTATGATGCAAGTCGACCATAGTAAACAATAGTCAACCATGTTCAAATATAGTCAACCATGGTCATCCATGTTCAAATGTACTCAACCATGGTCATCCATGGTCAACCATAATCAAACATGGTAAGCCATAGTTAAACACGATCATCCTTGCTCAACCATTGCCATACATGGCCAAACCATGGTCACTCAAAGTCACCCATGGTCGAACGATGGTCATTCATCGTCACCCATGGTCAACCTATCCTTCCATAGTCGACCATGGTCTACCATGGTTAACCATAGGCAACCATGATCAAGAGGTAAACTAAACTTTATCGTAGCAACCATGGTCAACCTTGGTCAACCATAGTCAACCATGCTCAAAATGGGAAACATGGTTACCACTGTTAAATGTTATCAACCATGTTCAACCATAGTCAACTATATCATTTCATGGGAAACCATAGATAACCATGGGCAATCATGGTCAAACATGGTGATACATCATCTACATGGTGAACCATTGTCAACCAAGGTTGAAACATAGTCAACCCTCATCATCCATGTTTAAACATGGTTAACCATTGTCATCAATGGTCACAAATAGTCAACCATGGTAAAACATAGTGTCAAACACATCTTGAAGTAACAATGACCCGGACATAGACCAATGTCACCAAGTGATGAAGATAGCCCAACGTTGCATTTTTTCAAACATAAACCGATGTCGCAATGTGACGAACATTAACCTCGATGTCATATTGTGACATACATAAAACTCTATGTTGCAATGTGACAAACAAAAAACTCGATGTCGGGATATTTAATTAATTAATTATAATTAATGTATAATATTTTAATGTATTAATACATTAACATTAATCAATTAATGGATTAATGCATTAATCTATTATTGTATTAACACATTAATCCATTATTATATTAATACATTAATGGATTAATATATTACTCCATTAATGGATTAATGTATAAATACAATATTGTATTTATTAATATATATACATTCATTAATGTATGTTAGTATCTTCATTAATGTATCATTCAATATATCAATATTAAATAATCAATTTCTATTTAAATAATATATCAACATTAATTTATTTATGTAATTAATTAATGTATTATTGTATTAATACATTAATTAATTAAGAGATTATATTGTATTAATATATTAGTGTAATAATACATTAATCCATGTATTTTTGTATTAATACATGTATTATTCTATTGATGCATTAAGTAAAAACAATAAAAACCAATATTTTACCGTGTAACAATATTTCCCTTGCGACAATGTATGTCAAGAGTGGAGTTGTGGAGCTTATACGTGAATTATTTATCAAAATGTCTAAACGAAACGTTGTCTCTCGGAGTGCAATTAAACCCTGGATTTTTCTTACCCAACGTGGGCTTTTCTAGCAGGGGAATCACTTCTTAGTGTCGCACTTGGTCATTTAAAACATCGTCCAATATGAAGATTGTTAGCTTTATTTTATTTTAGTTAGGCCGGTCAAGTGTTTGGTGGAATGGCAGAACCAGAAATCTTAGATTGTCATAAAATCCATTTGAAATCATCACTTCATGGACATAATTATTGATTTGCATGAACAATAAATTTTTATGGTGTGGATTTGAAAATCAAATTAGTTCACTTCAAATAGTTATAGTGTGGCTTAAATATCCAAGTTGGCTTGTTTATAATGGTTGCAGTGCATCTTAAGCACTCAATTGATTCATTGAAGAATTACAATTTGAAAGTGTCTGCTAAAAAAACCATTTCATAGAACAGTTAGACAACGCCTTTTTGGTCAACACAACACACCACACCACCACACTACACCACACCACTACCCAGGAGTGGTGCTGACGGAAAACCACCTTTAACTCAATGGTTATCCAGTAACATTTGAACAATAATTACAAATAAGAAACTCATGCCATGTGGGCGGGTGTTGTTCCTGTGCAGGTTGTCTTCCCCACGAATAGATGGGTTCATGGTTTGAAGAACAATGATAAAGGAAAATGACTAGCCGGTTGAAGGATAAATTTGTGAGATGTTGTCAAACCAATCGAATGGAAGTAGTCGTGTGCACGAAACATGACCTAAATAGAAGAGTATGCAGACTAAATTACAGGAGGATCTAAACATATATGACATAAAAAAGAGAACGATAACGACCATGAACTGGTAGGTTAGTGGTTTACCGAACAATTATAAGGATAAAATTGTGAGATGTTGTCAAACCAATCGAATGGAAGTAGTCATGTGCATGAAACATAACCTAAATAGAAGAGTATGCAGACTAAAGTACAAGAGGATCTAAACATTTTTATTTTTTTCCAGGCCAACCCTAATGTTGGATGGAAGAACCATATGTTCATGAGTGGGATACTATCACCAGGATTGTCTGAGACTCAAGCCTGGACGCTCTGTGGAACAGTTTAATTCCCTACAAATGGCTCCCACCCTCAACCCCTCCCCATGAAATTTGAACCTGTAACCTGATGGGGATTAAACCCCACACAAACCAAATGATCTACACCTCATGGGTACAACACATCTCATGGGTACAAGAGTATATAAACATATATCAAAAAAAAAGTGAATCATAATCACCATGCATATTATTTTTTTGTTTGTTAATTTGTGCAGGACCTGTTGGCTACGCGATTAACCTGTGGCCTGAGAAACCGTGACTCAGGGGCATCTAAGCCGTCAAAATCACCTGGGGATCATACCCGGCCTGAGCCACACCAACCCTTAACATGGTTGGATTTTTTTTCCCCGCAGGTTTCGAACTGGTGACTTTAACAACACGGAGTGGCTTAACAACACACTCCGTCACCGACTATCCTACACCTCGGAGACATCACCATGCATATTATTATTTTGACAACAATAATTGTTTTGAATAAGAGTATAATGCAAAGTCGGCCAGCTCTTCGCTCAATCACTGTCATACTTCAAAAGTCAGTAACAAGAGAACCAAATGTTAATTCCTCTTGAAATACTCGAAATATCAAATAAGTTATTGCAATTTCTTTGTTAAACTATTTTATTTTCTCTAGATCGAGGAAAAAAGTCACGAGGCAAGCACTTCTTAAGTCACAATGAAATTAACAAAACAAGAATGAAGGTACAAAACTAAATGCAAAATTTAGAAAACAAGAATGATGGTATGAAAGTAAGTGCAAGGGATTGCAACTGAATGCCAAGAATCTGACCCATAAAGAAAGCAATCACAGTACATGTCGAGATATGTTCAGCATGTCGAGCCCAATCGTCAGTTGTATTCCATTGTTACAAGAATCAATCATATTCTAAAGGTAGGGTTGTAGTTCAAATTTATTAGATAAATCCTCCATTGCATGATTGGAATCCATTTTTCGTGGACTCAACTTTAGAGCTAATAGATAAATATTTCCAAAATACATTCAACTTTAGAACTAATAGATAAATATTTCCAAAATACATTTAAAGTATAGTTTAATTATAAATAATATGTTTTAAATACGAAATAATAAGATAAAACAATGGCATATAACATATTCTATGAAGACTTGAATGTTTCTTAATTATGAGCACCCTGCTCCGACACCGCCTGTGCAAGGGACAAGAGGATGGTCGAACATTCTTGTTCTTTTTGCTTATGCTCCAGCACTACTTCCTGAGTGCCCTGCTCTTGCTCTCACTCTAGTGCTTCCTCCTAAGCGCCCTGCTCTTCCTCTTGCTCAAGTGGTGTTTTCTTCTTATGAGCATCATTTGGTCCAGCCTGTTGTCTAAATGAACAAAGAATGGTCGAACCCTCAATCTTCTTTCGGTCATCATGCTCCTTTTCATGTTCCTGTTCATCGCCCACATAGCACTCAATGGAACAGAATTCGTATGTGCCTTCTTTGGGGAGAACCCTCCTGCATTTCTTACAACAGTGGATACCTTTTTTTATCCCTCTTAGGTTGACGTGCTCTACACCGTTCCATTTTATTAGAGGTATAGATAAATCATATTTAATCATTTTTGTTTGATTAAAAGAAGCCATCTCTTCATCATTGCTGCTTCCAATCTGTATTATATTATGGTCAGGTTCGTTGTGTCTTTTGGAACAATTCTAGCACAAAGGTACCATACATCTTGTGCAAAATCTATTGCACATTCTTGGACAGTCAACTAGGCATAATGAGCATTTTGTCTACCATATTTATGCGAAAGAAGATACTTCCATATTGTGTTTCCCTCCATTGTTGAACTCTCGATTTTTGACACCCGTTGTAGATGGATAACCAACCAACCTTACAGTCTGAATCCATCCAAGCAGCAGCAAGAGCCCAAAGTGAATTTAATTTGATCCTTGCTTTGACTAAAACCCTCAGGCAAGGGAGCTCTTATAGCCGTTGGATTTTGAAATATATAAATAAATTTAAACTTAAATCTAATTTGAAAACTTTTGCATTTCTTTGAAAGAAATGAACGTTCATATATTAATTTTCGTATTTTATTTCCAAATTATTATTTTATTTTTTTATTTTATTTTCGAAGAATCATAAATGATAATATTTACAATCACTTTAGTACTTTACAATGATAATATTTGCATACATATAATATAGTATTAGGTTTTTCAAAATTGTCTTATTGTAGATTTGATTCTCCTCACATATATTTCTTCATGGTTTGGTAATTTCTACCACTAGTTTCTTTTGTTGATTTGACATAAATTAATACTAAAATTGTTAGATCATATATTATTAATCTTTAAAAAATAGGGTAGATTTATTATTCACATAAGGTGATTTTCATATCCAATTTATTCATGATAATATTACCCTAGAGGGTTGAAACTTGTTGGCACACCTTGGTATATTTTCTCTTGAATTTCCATGTTCACTCTGGTTGTTAATAGGTGAAGCATTGTCCTTTTTGTGTTTTTGTTTTCTCATATTTCATAGAAACTCTAAAGCTCAAAAATCACAGGGTTAAGATCTAAATAGCCTTTGGGAAATACGTGAAATTTCTAAATTTGCATTAATTTCCCAAGATCTAAAAATTTCTACAAACACCACACAAAACAATGCGAGAGAAACCTTCATTAGTCCCATGTACCACTATTGAATTGATGTAAAGTTCCTATATTGAAATCTAAGTACGTTGACATAATCTAATCTTACCTACTCCCTCTGTGCCCATTCTTGAATTTCTCAAAACTTCCCAATCCCACTTTTTATTTGCTATAGTTGGGGAAGTTACCAAAAGAAAATAAAAACTACATTATCAACCTTTCTATCTGTGATGTCAAGGTAACAAACTTCAAGTTTGGTTCTTGTGATAACACTGAACACCCTTCTATCTCTGATGTAAAGGTAGCAAACTTCAAATTTGGTTCTTGTGATAACACTGAACAATGTAGTGGAAAATTTGTTAAATTAGAATCCACTTGAAATTGCTACAAAACTAGCCATGGAGAAGCATGCAAAGTTGTCTAGGTTACCAAAAGAAGATTTGAAAGAGACACATCTTAAATTCCTTTTCTAAATTCCTTTCCTTAGGATTTTGTCTTGACTACATTTTTAGAACATCATTCAATTGTATTGTAGCCTCCACCTCCACAATCCAAAGAAAAACTCGAGACAATAATGAATCATGGTAAAGACAATATCATATCATATGATAAATAGGTGCTCTGGGTTGGAACAAAATTTAACAAAGGAATTGGAATTTTTTTCAACAATCTTCATTAGATCGGCTCTTGAGACTAGATGTATTGAACAATTAGCGAAGTGGGAAAACACCACCAAGTCTTTATTGCTTTATTTTCCCATTTTCTTAATATGAAGCTTGACAAAAATGAGTTTTTTGTTAGCATTATAGGCTTGAGGTATTAGTACTCTTGAATAATTCAATGTCTCGAGTAAGAGACACAGTGACATGCTCCCTGCAAGTCTATCCAGGTTTCTAAATAATGAGGCACTCTATGGAATTCCTCTATGGAGTTGCGATGAAAATAATAATGCAATCTTTAATTCTAATCCCTAATTGGATTCTAGCACCTCCATGATTTCATCCTTAATACCCTCTAGCACCTCCATGATTTCATCCTTAATACCCTCACAGAGAAATAATATCTCTACCCAACTCGACAAAGCTGATCATATTATAGCAAAAGTTGTGTGGGTGTTGCAGTGTTATTGCTAATAGCATGTGTAATCTTTTTTTGTTTCTAGAAAACATGGATGTAAAATAGAAAAAAACAAATCTTAAGCCTACTAGGAGGTTTCAAACAAATAGGTTAATTTTTTATTCTTCAAATAAATGTCCTAATAATCAATCTAATACTGCAGGAAAATGTTCATATTCTTTGATAATTGAAGAACTTTTGAGCTAGAGCATCCTCTACAAGATTCAACCAAAATTACATGGAAGTGAAACTTTGGAAGTGATTATAAGGTTTTTATGGAAGATAGTTTTGTTATTTCTTTCAGGGGATTGAATGGTGTGTGTGGCATTAGAATGAAGGAGTTTGAGCAATGTATGGAGCTCAAATGAACTTAAACATAAATGTGGTTAATTTAGAGGTATATTATTATTCTTGAGATAAATATTTTGGTCTCTTATTATGTGTGAAATGGTATGTATATATTCCTCGTATCCTCATAACTTTAGCTTCATAGCTCTAATCCAAAGGAAAACTTGTTTTCCTTTGTTTGATATTGTGAGGCATTTTTTATAACATATAATATGTGGATCTGAATTGATTTTTCATTGCATGTGGCATAAAAAATAAGACTTCACATAAATGGATGTTTACGGGTTTTTGTAAGCTAAATGTGAATAAATTTCAACATCTTATGGAACGAAAGGTTCTAAAATAGATATTTTTCACTAGTTGTAAGCTATTGATCTTGTATGTTATTTCCATTATTGTAATACTTTGACTCACCCTGTTTAGATTGTCATTGGTGAAACTAGTATCATTTGAGGATGAACAAAAAGAGTTAGGGAAACAATTGACAAAATAATTGGAAATTGGGATAAATTTAACAAGTTAACTAAATATTCCCAATGATAATGACTAGAATTAATAAAGAAGGGAAATGTTTGATGCAGATGTGATTAGATGGAGTTTGAGGGCATATATGTGAATACAAGACTCAATAGGATTAAAAAATAGTGAATGAAAATAAAGTGATGTTGAGCATAGAAAATGAAATAACTATTGAGTAACATTTAGAGCTTAGAAAGAACAAGGAATCAAGGATGAATAATGAACATAGACGAGGAGTTGATATACTATAAGACAAAACAATTCAACAATATAACTCAAAATTGATGAAAATATGTCAGAAGTCTAAACTCATCAACCAAGGTTCATGAAAAGGGTTACGGTAGAACAAGTCAACCTAATAGATTTAAAATCAAAATACTTACATGTTGAACTTATTCTTATAGTGAGAGGGGGGGTGAATCATTATAAGATACTTTTTACTTTATTTAAACATTCATCAATCATTCATTAGTTGAGAAACAATAATCACATTTAAAATCAAATCATAATGCACAGAGTTTAACATGGAAATCCAATCTGGAGAAAAACATAAACTTGTATTTATAAATGTCTCTAGGAACCAACATGTTGTTACAAATATTATAGGCACCAACCTATTGGAGACACTAATCTCCTTAATTGGGTGTCAACTCAGCAATTTGTAGGCACCAATCTCCCCAACTAAACACTAACTCAGCAGGACCTATAGGCACCAACCTACTGTAACAATATTTGCAGTCACCAATCTACTGGAGACACCAATCCCCTCACCTTAGCACCAAATCAATAAAATATTTATAGACACCAATTCAATATTTTCATACACAAAGTACTTTTTATTTCACCTGCATGCTTCATACTTCAAACATAACTTCAAACCCTAGTCACATTTATCCCTCATGCCCTAATGGGCCTCGTAGAATCATTCCAAAAATATGATCCCATACTACGGGATCATAACCTCATAAAAACACACTTTGTTGCATCATAGACCTTCAGGAACAAGAAAATCCCAAGAAAAACCCCTAAGAATTCTCTTGCACACCTTTAGATCCTAAAAGACACCCCATCTCCTTTAGCACACCTCGTATCACTTATGCGCACCTCAAACTTGATATCGTATTTGGTTTCATTACAAATGCACAAATCTATCATGTATTTATAGTATTTATATCCTCACTTTCAACGTTGACTTGTAAAGACTGGCTAAGCCAACCTAAATTTTTTTGGCTGGGTTGTTTGACAGAAAAATTCACATATCCTCATCCCTAGGGAGCCAGAGGGAATGTCATATACCATTGGAAAGGTATCAAAATAATATTTCCAAACATATAACCTATTCTCCATTTTGAGATAGGTATATATGGTAAAAATTCCTTCAAATATAGGGTATCCAAGCTGAGCATCAAAAATCTAAAAACAATATTTCGAACAATCTCCATCTTGCAATCTTTATCTTGGACATTTGTAATCTCCCCCTATCTTTGAAATCAATGAAAACAATATTTCCAACAAAATACACCTTTGGCATTGATGGAAACCATTAGTAAATTATGTTACTCCCCCTGTCTGCAAATTTCCTTATGTGTGCAAATCTTCCTTTCTCTGCAAATTATGCCCCTTTGACATCAATGGAAAAGGGATGCTCCCCCTAATCTTACGCTTCCCTTTACTGAAGATATCATAGGGATAATACTCTCAACTTATGTTCCATACAACATTGTTCTTCTTTGACTTCATTCAATATTCATGCATTGATTGAGGTTCTATTTTCATTTGTCACTAGTCTTCATGAAGCTACTTTCCTCATCTCACACCCATTAGAATGAAATGTGAGGTTGTAACCTTGATCACACATTTTACTGGAACTTATAATATTATGGTTTAACCCTTCAACATACAATGCATTATGTGTCTTAATTTTTCCATTATCAAGACTATAGTATATTTTCCAACTATCCTTTCAGAACCATTATCTGCAAAAGTAGCAATGCCTCTTTTTTTCTTTATTCAAGATGAGAAACTTGGTCTAGTTCCATGTCATGTGTTTTGAACATCCACTATCAATGTACCAATGGTTCCCTTTATTTTGAGCATAAAGTGAAAGTCCACATTTTTCCTTCTTCTATTCTTCTTGATTCCTTTTCCACACCCCGGTGTATTCTTCTCTATGCTTGGCAAGTATTTTGTTTAGGAGACTTTATTATGTTTCCTTTACAGTCACGTGATATGTGCCCATAGTTATTACACTTATAACATTCAGTATCAAGTAGAGGAGCAAAGGAATTGTAGTTTATGTTAGCAAACCCATGAGAACTTCTGGTTTTGTTGCTCACATAGTCATCCTTTGAGGTTTTGTAATAACCCCAATTTCTATATCTCACATGATCACTTCTTGCATAATCTCTACAATCTATTGCTTTATAACGAAAATTATTGCAAGAAAAACAATAGCCAAGAAAGAGATTTTGGTACCGGTTTGTAAAAGGCCTTCTTAGTGGAACGACTCTTCTGAACTCATTCTTGTGAGAAGAATCAAATTTTTGTTGGTCACCATTTCCTTTCCTATGGTTTCCTTCATTGTTGATGGATCCTTTGAGAATATTGGCATAGATTTTATGATTTTCTTCATTTTCCTTTTTTGATGGCTTTGTGACCTTAGTGCTTGCATATCCCTTAGGGGTATTTTGTTTTTTGTCATATCCAAGGCCTATCTTGATGAATGGTGACCTTTGGAAACTGAAAAATTTTATCTAATATTTCATTACTCTTTCCAAACTTCAAGCTTCTATTCAACTGGTCATTTGTCTTCTCTAGTTCCTTTCTTAAGGAAACAATTTCATCCTCTAGCTTCTCACACTTTTCTTCGTTTTCTTTCAATTGGCTTCTCACTACTTATTCTATCCTATTTTCCTCTTATAGTTGATTCTTCAGGATGATAATTGTCTTCTCTGTTTCTTCAAGATCATAATCCTTCTTTTCATGTTTTTGTAGTTGTTCCTTATACTCTATACTATTTTCCTTGAGTCTGTTTATTTCTTCTAAGGCACTAATGAATTCTACTTCAAGATTGACTTCCTCTGAATCTATATTTTCTTTCTAATTATCTTCATTTTCTTCATCAACATTTTTTTTTCCATGGTTATGGAGATAGATTCTTCTTCATCATCACTATCTTTACTTTCTGTGTATTTTCCAGGTCCTCCTTTTAGCTTTCTCACAAATGGTGCTTATTGTCTTTGACTCACAGTAGGAATAATCACCAGATATCTCTTCATAAATGTTTTGTAGCTTGTCCCAAATATGTTTATCCAATGTATAGTTCATTACCTTGATACTATTATAATCTAATAGGCTACTCAAGATGACATCTATTGTTTTTGCATTGTTTCCACTTGACTCCTTCCTAGCTTCATTTGTATAACTTGTGATTGATTCCCAAATACAAAACCCAAAGGTTTTCAAATATGTCATCATTATTATACTCCATAATACATAGTTTGTTTCATCGAACAAAGGAGATTTGTTTATAGGGAGACCTTCCTTAAAATCCATATGTGCTCAGGAGCTTCCTTCCAGTGGTTAAATTGTTTCTGAATGAACCTACTCTGATACCAATTCTTGAACTTATGATTATATTAAGAGGGGGGGTGAATCATTATAAGATATTATTTATTTTATTTAACCATTCATTAATCATTTATTAGCTAAGAAACAATAATCACATATAAACTCAAATCATAATGCACAAATTTTAACATGGAAACCCAATAAGGATAAAACCATAAACTTATCTTTATAAATGTATGTAGTCACCAACCTATTGTAAAAAATATTGTAGGCACAAACCTATTGTTACAAATATTGTAGGCACCAACCTACTAGAGACACCCATCAACTTAACTAAGCACCAACTCAGTAAGATGTAGGAACCAACCTACTAGAGACACCAATCTCTGCAACTGAGCACCAACTCAAAAACACCAATAGGCGCCAACCTATTGTAACAATATTTGCAAGCACCAACCTATTGGAGACATAAATCCTCTCACCTGAGCATAAACCCAACAATATATGTGTAGACACCAATCCAATATTTTCACACACAAAGTACTTTTGACTTCACCTGAATGCTTCATACTTCAGACATGGCTTCAAAGCCTAGTCACATTTGTTGGAATATTGAGAGGGGAGGGTGAATCAATATTATGCAATTATTACCAGTTTTAACCAGAATATGTATCCATTGATTCATCCACATTTATCACTTATTCCTTCATTTAACATATCATGAACATATAACCATAACAATACCAATCAACAATATATCACATCATACACATTGCACAAGAGATTTTTACGTGGAAACCCAAATGGCAGAAAACCACAGAATGCTTTATTATATATATCAAAGATTACATTCATAGGAAGAACCAACTTCCAAATTCTCCAGCACCAACTTCCAAATTATTATATATAGCTTTTTCTATTGACTTAATTCCTGGAGCTTCCCCAGTATCCAAGACTCCCTATAGAATGAGCATGCCATAGATAGAAGAGTTGTTAAATAAAGGGTACATATGCCCAAGTGATTCTCCTTGGGGTGTCCCAATTATTTTTTCCAATAATCAAGACAGAACACTAAGTTTATGTATTGACTTCAGACAAAGCAACAAGGTTACAGTCAAGAATAAATATCCTTTGCCAAGGATTGATGATATTTTTTATCATTTGAAAGGTGAAAACATATTCTCCAAGATTGACTTGAGGTCAGAGTATCATCAAGTGAGAATAAAAGAAGAGGACACTAGCAAAACAACCTTTCAAACAAGGTGTGGACATTATGAGTTTATAGTGGTTCCTTTTGGGTTGACAAATGCACCGGCTACATTTATGTGTCTGATGAATGGGGTGTTCAAATATTTTCTAGACAAGTTTGTCATTATATTATTGGATGATATTCTCATATATTCCAAGACAAAGGAGGAGCATGAGAAACATTTGAGGATGGTGCTACAAGTGTTGAGAGAGCACCAATCGTATGAAAAAATGAGTAAATGAAATTTATATCAAAAGCAAATCCATTATTTGGGTCACATTGTTTCAGAAGAGAGAATAGGAGTGGATCCAGAAAATATTGAAGCAATCAAGAGTTGGTAGTGCCAACAAACATTTCAAAGGTTAGATCATTTATGGGCCTAGTTGATTAATATAGGAGACTCATTGCGAGATTCTCCAAAATTGCACACACAATAGCATCTTTGAAAAAGAAAGGAGTACAGTTTGAATGGAGTGCTAAGTGTGAAGAGAATTTCCAGTGCTTAAAGGATTTGTTAATCAATGCACCTATTTTGAAAGTTGCATATCTACATGAGGATTACATTATGTGCACATATGCATGCAATGAAGGGATCGATGGAGTTCTTATGCAAAATGAGCATGTAATTTGTTACGAGTCCAAAAATTTGAAGGAGAAAGAAGTAAATTATGATACACATCTCTTAGAGTTGGAAGTCATATTATATGACTTAAGGATGTGGAGGCATTACCTTAAATGAAGAAAATTTGAATTAAGGACAAACCACAGTGGTTTGAAATATTTGTTTGAACGATTAACACTAAATTCTAGACAAACTGTATGGCTAGAATTTCTTAGTGAATATAACTTTGATATCAAGAACATAAAGAGAAAAGAGAACAAGGTGGTCGATGAACTCAGCATAAGGGAGCATAAAATGCATGCTACAACCATTAGTATGTACAAGACAGATTTAAAATGTAGAATTCTAGATGTTGTAACAACATATCAACATTATGTGCAAGTTGAAGAAAGCTTACAGCAAGATGATATACCACAGAAATACTTGGATTACAAGATGGAAGAGGATGGAATCCTCTTATTTAGGAACAAATTTTGAGTTCCCAATTCTCAGAAATTAAGAAAATTAGTTCTAAAGGAGATGCATAACGTGTCATACGTTGGACATCCAGGATATCAAAAAACTATTACAGTCGTAAGAGGCCAATAGTTTTGGCCTGGTATGAAGAAAGATGTCATTAATTATTTGTCTAGATGCATGGAATGTCAGAAGGTAAATGTTGAGCATCAACATCTAGTGGGAGTGATGCAACCATTTCCCATTCCTGAATAGAAATGGGAAGTTGTTACTATCGATTTCATTACCAAATTTCCCAAGACAACAAGGAAACATGATTCTATAATGGTAATCATGGAAAAGATTACAATTGTTGGACATTTCATTCTGGTAAAAGTAACTCATAAGGTAGCCAATATTGCAAAAATTTACATGAGAGAAAGTGTTAGGCTACATGGTTTTCCTAAGGAAATAGTGTCGAATCAAGATCCCAAGTTCACTTCAAATTTTTCGAAGGGGTTGTTTAAGGGATTTGGGACACATTTGAATTTTAGTAAAACATATCACCTAGAGTAAGATGGGAAGATGGAGAGAATTAATTGGATAATTGAGGATATGTTGAGAATATATGTAATGGACAAGCCTTCTAGGTGGGAGGACTATATCCATTTAGTTAAGTTTGTCTATAATAATGGGTATCAAGAATCATTCAAGATGAGCCCATTTGAAGCATTATAAGGAAGAAAATGAAACACACCAGTAAGTTGGAATAACCCAACAAACAGAGTCTTGATTGGGCCCAAGTTGTTAAAATAAATGGAAGAACAAATGGTAAAGATCAGGCAGAATTTGAAATTTGCACAAGATCGATAGAAGAACTATGGTGATAAAAAGAGAACAAATAGAGAATTCAAAGTGGGAGAGCATGTGTTTTTAAAAGTTAAAGCCAAGAGATGCTCACTGAAACTAGGAAGTTTCCCAAAGTCGGTAGTGAGATATTATGAGCCTTTTGAGGTCTTAGAAAAGATAGGACCAGTTTCATACATGCTAGCATTACTTTCATCCATGAGAATTAATAATGTGTTCCATGTGTCTTTATTAAAAAATTATGTACCTGATCTTAATCATCTAATTGATTGGAATGTGATCCAAGTGGAACATGAAGGGTATTTTCAAGTGGAACCACTCTGCATTTTGTACCAGAAAGTTAAATTTCTCAGGAACAAAACCATCGACTTGGTAAAGGTTCAATGGATCTGTTACAGTCCTAAAGATGCCACATGGGACCATGGAGAAGCCATGCAAGAAGCATACCCGCAAATTTTTGAAAATTTTGAAGAAAGATGAATTTACATTTGTACATATGGGAATGAAGACTCCATTTTGGCAACTGAATTTCCTGGAGCCATAAATCTAATATTTATTGTCCAACCAATATATGGGTTGAGGGGAAAGGGGAGTTGCTAGTTGGAATTGTTGTGTGATTCATTAAGTTGTGAAACAATCAAGTATTTTGATATGTGTGTGTGTGTGTGAATTTGTAAATGATATGGTTTTGTGCATTGAGGACACTATAGTTTGTAGGGGGATGGGAATGTAACATCCTAATTTTCAAACCCCAAACTAGCAATGTATATTGTAGATGTAGTACATGTCTGAGAGCCAATTGATGTATATTGTAAATGTAGTATGTGATCGAGAGCCAAAGCAATGTAATATGTAAATGATGTAAATTGAATCTAATGAATATAATGAATAAAATGTATTTCCAGTTGTAGATGGATACAGACGAAGTTTTAGGGGCTAAGTATCCACTAGAGAGGGAAGGGATCCAAGGGAGAGAGTTTACCCACGTTTATTAAACCAAAACTCATTTCTTATTTCTTTCTAAATTATCCTTACCATGAACCTTCCATTAGTTGTTGAGTGTTTTAGAGCTCAATCACTGAATTCATATAAGAGGGTGGGTGTGAGTGTCACATCCCATAGTTATTGATAGCATGGGGGTTGAGTACAATCATCTTGGGGAATAATGAAATTAAAGCGAGCAAGAGAAAGAAGGGAAATTTGTATGGGTAGGAGACCAAAAAAATTATGCATTCACGTTTTTGCATAGAGAGTTGTTTTTACATGGATTTTTTTGGCCAGCAATGGAGTTCTAAGTGTTGAATATTGAAGGTAGTTGTTGTGGGAACATTTGGTAATTGTTTGAAGATGGAATTTCATGAAGAAAGAGGATGCATTACTATGAATGAAGTTTTGTTCAAAATTCATCCAATGAGGCACACATTTTGTTGTTGGGCGAATTCATGTTGTAGCTGTAGAATTCCTAAGGTCCTGGCAAGAATAATTCTTTTCCAACCTGTGTAAGAATCTTTGGAGGGGAGTGGAAAGGCCTGAGGGACTGTGAGCAGTGAAGGGGGATTCCATCCCTTGGGTTGTGCAGGTTGAGGGGAAAAGAGTTGGTGGACTGAAATTAGTTATGAGTTTGGATTATGAGAGGGGAATATTATCCAACCTTAGGGACCACCATCTCTTATGGATTCATATCCCCAACTCGAGGGAATCTTGTTGTTGAGAACTGGAATAGTAAGGCTATTTTTGGGAGGAACATCCATCCTTTGCAACAAGTTGCATATATTTAAGATAAGCATTCTTGTTTGTTGTGTTAATTCATGTTAAATGTTGATATGGTTGTTGTGCAAATTAATCTGAGTTATCTTGGTTAAATGCTACTTGGTGTGGGTAGAATTGATGCATATAAATCTATATTTTGTGGTAGAATTATGCTATCTACACTTAGTTGTTGTGCACATTTAGAGTTGTTGTATTTATGTTTTTATTTAGTATGGATAATTGAATGAGCTTGAATGGCATGTTGTGTATTATTTTCGCATTTTAAATTGGTATCTGAAATTTTATTGAGTCATTATAGCAAGTGACATCACCCAGCTGGGGACTAGGTATGTTACAATACCTCTTATTCCATACTTTGTGAAATTCTCATTATACCACTTAGCATCATTCACATTTTTAGAGGTCATTTATGATTCATAAATGAGTTCTCGATTCACAAGGAAATTTTGGTAAATATGGATTAATTATCCCGTTTTTCCATAGAAAACTTGCTTTTCAACAATAACTTCCATTTATGATCTGCATTTATCTAAAGGAAATTTTATGTGATGAAGGGATGTCTTATTAATTATTACTTATGACCTTTTAACAGCTTGAGCTCTATAATTCATAAGTAATACCCATCACATATATAAGTAATGGAAAAAGTTAAAATTTGGAAACTAGAAGAAGAAAGGAGCCTTTATGTGGAGACACTATCAACTCTCTTGGATACTAGAATAAGTATTTTCATTGGTCAGTCTCATATCAATGGTATTCAAGTCTCACTCCCAAGTAGAAACTTGATAGAAACATTTGGGTGACTGGTCCGATAAAGGTTGGTTGCATGCCAGAGGTTTTCGACTTCAAGGAATTAGTTTCCTAGTGTGCACGTAAATTTGATTCAAAGAGAAGACTGATTCAAGTTGTTGTTGAAGGAATGAACCCGGTTCTTTTGAAACCAAAGGTATTTTGAAGAATTATCTAACTACCCACCTCTAACAGGTCTCTTAAACTTCTGAAAGTCGATTCCTTTTTGTATTCATAGGGTGGTGGTGTAAATTTATTGAAGTATTTCATGGTGCCATCTACTACAATGCCAAACAATATTTCTTCTATTGATATATCTCTATTGTCTAAACCATATCAAGATTTTTCCTAGTTGTTTACATGGATGATGGGATAAGACACATTCCCATGTATGTTTTATATGTCATGTATGTCGCTTTTTGAATGGAAGCATGTTTGATCAGGCCGAAATATTCTTGAATGAGATTTCATATTAACTGGCCAATTATTTGAAGACACAAATATTTTTTATGACTTCTTATTTGGTACTAGCGGTGTCATATTATAATTTATTTTAAAGGTTACCCTTAAAGGGTAATGTTGATGTTGAAAATGAGCATATTCAATTTTGTTACCCTTTGTTGTGGAAGACCCAAGACTCCATTTCAATTATATCTTATTCAAGATAGATTTTTCAAAAAAATGGACATATTCTGAACAAAAAACCAACAACAATAATGACATAGGAAGTTGATAATTTCCTTAAAGGGAAAGAAATTTATGTATATGAGGAAGAATATACCTACATCAGATTGTATGGATTTGATGGGATACTTGTCCTTCTTCCTACTTTTGTATGTGACCAGTACTTTGTTGCTAAGGTTTATAGACACTACAGAGTATGGTCCTCGTTCTTTGAGAGAAAGAGGAAAAGAAAGGTTATTTCCTTTCCCTTCATTATAGTTGACATAACACTACTTTCCTTTCCCTTCCTTATTTTCTTTCCCTTTAAGGTTATTCTGAACAAAAACCAACAATAATAATGACATAGGAAGTTGATAATTTCCTTAAAGGGAAAGAAATTTATGTATATGAGGAAGAATATACCTACATCAAATTGTATGGATTTGATGGGATACTTGTCCTTCTTCCTACTTTTGTATGTGACCAGTACTTTGTTGCTAAGGTTTGCAGACACTATAGAGTATGGTCCTCGTTCTTTGAGAGAAAGAGGAAAAGAAAGGTTATTTCCTTTCCCTTCATTATAGTTGACATAACAATTAAAGGATTATCCCATTTAATAGAAGTTTTTGAAATGTTGAATGTATTCCATTTGAAAGAAGTTCAACCTTTCAAAGGTTTTGATCTTGAAGGGTTGTTTTCTTCTCATTTATTGTCAATATGATACAACAATATTTCCGTAAGGATTTTGATAGAAACATATGATAATGATCCAAATACCACCAAAAGGAAAGAAAAACAAATATTTGATAATGACTTAGTCATAGAAGTCAGCTCAAACACATAGGATAAAAATATAGCACTCAAAAAGGAGCATCAACAAATAAAAACAAAATAGAGAGGAAAAAGTGGAACTAATGCTCCATATTATTCTACCCCCTACCACATAGGATTTCCTCCTCTGGTCAAAGGATCCAAGAGCCCAATATGAGTAAAGGAGAGAATAATGAGCGATGTGTTGGAGGAGATGATGATGATGACCTACCTCATTGTGAGACAGTTGGCTTAGGTTGATGGAAAGTTGGTATGGATTGTTGGTTTTCATTGATTTCAACAATTACAGAGTGATATTGTAGATTTATTTCAACCCTTATTGATTGATGTCAACCCTTGGAGAAAGTCTGGTAGCAAATTTCGGTAGCACAAAGGTTTGGGTAATGGACCCAAGTTTGTTTGATGTATAACGGTATGAGTTTTAATATATTTTAAGGTAAGAATATTCTATATGGGTAGTACATGTCATTCCATTTCCATTGATATGTGGAATGTCACATAACTCCTCACGATTAGAGAGTTATGGCCATGTGAAGTTGGAGAACCCAGGTTTGGGTAATGGACCCAAGTTTGTTTGATGGATAATGGTATGAGTTTTGATATATTTGTAGGTAATAATGTTCTATATGGATATTATATGTCATTCCATTTCCAGTGGTATGTGGAACGTCACATAACTCCTCACGGTTAGAGAGTTATGGCCATGTGAAGTTGGAGAACCCTCATGAGTCATCTAGAAGCCCCAAAAGGTCAAAGTAGTCAAGGTGGTTTAAGAGATTTTTAGAAGGTAAATAATAAAGTGAAGTGATGACTTTACTATAATTCAAAGTGAATACAAAATAAATTATTTAAATAATAAAGTTAATGGAGAAATTACTAAGTTGACAAGTGGTTAGAAGTGGGTTAGCCCTAAAATAAGGAAA